>APFE030272877.1:47602-57874 GCA_000404065.3 Pinus taeda | reverse complement strand
TTTTATAGAATCACTATGATTGATTTTATTTGAATTATTTTAGAAAATTTATAATTAGAAAGTTATAGAAGATAAGGTAAGGCTAAACCAAAATTTTGAGTTTGGAGTGCTTTGTTATGTTTAAAATCAATTTGAAAGAGTGTTACAATAATAAAACCAATGTTTTATATCTTTTCATTGATTTTAGAAAAGATCTTGATATATGGGTTTGGACTATACTTTAGAATAGCTCAAAGTTCCTTTCAATTTAAGAGTAAGATAGAAGTTAGATAGAAGTTTTCCTATGTTCCCTAACCTTGTTTGACATATAGATTGATAAATTAGAGGATTCCTTGGAAGGAGCAGGTGGTCTCATCTCAACTATCACTAGTATAGTCATCACCCTTTTGTTTTACACTAATGATATTATTTGTATGGCAATGAGTCACTATGATCCCACATGCAACTAAAAATCCTAAGGATTTATATTATAGTATAGGCATGACTGCTCACAAAAATAATGAATTCCAAAAAGATTCTTAAGCTAGTTTTGTGTATGATAACAATAATTTGCAGGTGACTTTATACATATATACATGATTCCATCTTCATAGCTAGCTTAAATAGAACTATTGCATTGGAAAAATAATAAATGGAGGGTGGAATGTTTATTATGAAATAGAAAATAATTGTAAATCAAGGAACTTTTTGCTATGGGATAAAAAGAATGTCTCTTTGAGAATCAAATCACTCATGTCACCTTATATGCTTGTGCGTATTGGGGTTACAAATTCTCTATCAACCCATGGGAAGAGATTAAGCAAATATAAAAGTGTTTTCTAACTTGTAATTTTAGAAGTAAAGGTAATGTATGATATTTTATCATTTTCATAGAAGAAAGCATTTATTCCCATTGAGAACATGAATAAGAATAGGTAACTAATATTGCATGTATTAGTTAAACCATTAGTGAATAAATGAAAAGGTCAACGTGAAGAAAAAAAAATGTTAAAAATAGTGTTACATTTAAATTTAATAAAAAAATTGTGGCCTGATACAAGATTAAAGGATAGCAAAAAATTAAGATACCATTAACAGGTGATCAACTCCAATCTAAACGATTTATCATATTTCTTTATTTCAAATGTAGTAAAGAAAAAAATCAACATTATTATAAGAGTAACAAACTCTAGTGAGCTTCATAGTGAAAGAGTACTAAATTTTTTCTAAAAAATAGTTGTGCTAAAAAATTCGTCATCCATATAAATATTAAAAAGGTGAAAGATAAAAATCATCTCAACTCAAAATGTTTTACACACACCCATATTAAATCACAAATTCAAAATATTTATTTTAGTACTAACTTTTTTTAACCCATCAAACTTATAATGATTTAGGAATTTCTTTATTAAAACTTTTAAAGGAAATTAAAAAAAAAAAAACTAAATAATTATTACACTTATTTATAATTTAAAAAATCAAACTTAATCTCAATAAACATTCATATAAAGGGAGAACTCCAGAAGTAATATCAGATAATAGGGTTAATGGTTGGGGAGAGCGCCATGGCTAGCATTTCTGGAATAGCGAATTGCATTGCCGCTGCTCTGCAAACTAAAGATGGATCCCAAGTAACAACACAAAGCCCTTACGGGAAATTGACAGAAGGGAGAGCAGAATTTATCTTTATGTTAGTTTTCCGGCCTGGCCTCGATCCAGAAAATGAACTCTCTGCAGAGGAATTTTTTCTCACATAGGCTTGGGGCATGCTCTCGCCCCATGAAGTGCAGTGATTCTCACTGTGGGGTGCTTGGAGCTACCATTCCGGGTCATGAAACAAGCGACAGGCCCCAGCAAGGTCCAGAACAACGGGATGTGAGTGAATGGTTATGGGCTGAGCTGTTTGCTGCACCATGTTTTCCTTTGAACAGACGAGGGTTCATCCCATCATCTAGAAGCCGAGAATCATTGAGGGGGAGGCAAAATCTCAAGTTGGAAGACGAGATCAGAGGGAGCGTGCCAGAATTGGTAGAAGGTTTTTAGCTCCGCCACGCCTGGAAAATGATGGGGCACAGGGGCTCCTCGTGGACCTCATCACCTGCTATCCCCTGATGCCATGGTTCCCAAGCGAATCCCATGCAGTCTCACAAGTGAAGATGAAGCTCTGAAAAGTTTTTCTCGGATTTCCTGGCAAGCAGAGATCTATAAGCTTTGTCCCCATCAGAAAGGCAGTAAAGGGTTACTGGCGAGAGAGCAGTCAGAATGCTAATTCTAGTCCTTTACAAGGAAATAATTGTGCGGCCGCAGAGATCAATCCGCAGTAGCTGCAAGGTAAATTTCATAAACTGGAGCGCTCAGATCCTATACCTACAGTGGCCCAGACAGCAGATGGATCCTGGCAAAAAACAACATCACCCATCAAGGACTCCGGACAGGAACTAATACAAATATTTATCATGACCTTGTCAGGAAAATCGATATGCAAGCAAACCTGGTCAGGGAAGTTGATAGAAGACATAAAGTATGAAATACAAGCAGGCACATGCATATCAACAAACATGCAAAGTTTGATATATACAGTACAAATCTTACAGGATCAATGTACATTGCAGGACTATGGAATTGAACCAGACTCAACCATCATCCTAAACATGAGGCTGAGAGGGGGAAGCTTTGGATCTAGCTCAAAAGGCATAGCTTCTTTCAAGGATACCATCAAAGGGAAGGAGGAAGCCACCAATAAGCCAACACCAACATAAGAATTACCTGAACCCTATATTGCGGAGCAAGATCGCAGACTCCAGTACTGACAATCGCTCTGCCAGAGGTAAACAATTTTTATACTAACTTGTCTTCAAGGGCTGTCATCTGTAGATTTAATGGATTTTGGCCCAAAACAGATGCACTACAACAATGGATCTACTCCACCTAGACAACAAATTGTGATGTCTATTTATGCTCCATAGGCTTTTTTATCATCAATTTTGACACGGTCAAGGAAAAAGAATATGTCCTCCATGAGGGGCCATGGTTCTGGGGCAATGCAGGACTCTTCATGACCCCCTGGTTCCCAAGTTTTGACCCCACCACTATGGTGGTGTCTAAAATGTCGGTTTGGGTCAAGCTTCACAATCTCCTGCTACACTTCTGGCTACCCAAAGTTTTCGAAGCAATGGGAAATGCGATAGGAAAATGCATCAAGCAAGATGTGGACAGAATATCAAGTGGCATACATACTTTTGCTAGAATTTGTGTTGAGGTAGACCTTAGTGAAGGGCTACCTCATAGCATAATTCTGATCCATAATAACTCACAATGGAAACAACCACTTGATTATCAGAACACGGCTTTCAGGTGTCGTGGCTATCAACGAACAGGTCACCTTCTAAGTAACTGCCCTCAAGCCAAAAAAGAAACTAGAAGAAACAAGAAACAAGCACAAAAACCAAGAGGCTGGCAACGCACAGTGGAACAACTAGATATAGAAGAGGATGAGGAGGAAACTATCCTCCACGAGATCTTGATGATGTTCCTATTGAGGAAGAAGCCACGGCAACCACCCCCATAGCAAACAACCAGACCCACAAGTCACCAGGAACTGAGAAATTAGTAGCACAGGGACTAATGGACTCTTTGCCGGAGAAAATACCAGATACAGAGGACATCAGCGGAGTCAAAAGGTAGCATTCTCCGAATCACTCTGATTCAGATAAGGACAATCCTCACCCTGTGGAGGACTCTTCTCTCGTACGTTTTTCGTCCTCACAGACTCTTGGGGAGTGGCGAAAAGTTGAGAAGAAAAAGGGGAGAAAAACATAATTTCCTCCCCATTTGTACATTATTTCGCCCATACTTTCATTCTGGTTTTTTTCTTGACAACAATCTTTTGATTTGTTGTTTGCATATGCACCTCTACATCTACAAAATATTGTTATTATTAATAAAATTACGATTTTTCCTAGAGAAAAAAACATTCATATTATTATTATAAATAAGATTTTTAAATATTAAAAAAAAATTATATCTATATTTTTTGGAATTTTACTTTAATAAAATAAAATATAAAATTAAAATAAAGTATAAACTACCTAAATACTATTTTCATCTATATATTAAAAAATATAAATAAATAAATAAATAAAAATTATATATATAAATAGTTTTTAATCATTTTTTAAAATAAAATTGCTGTGGAACTTAAATTTATTTATTTATCAATTATCATTAATAGTCTGTTCCTCCTTATATAGTGCATTTTATAAGGAAAAAACTAGAATTTAAAAAACCAATAAAACCTAACGCGTTAGATTAAAATCCAAGGAATGAATTTACGGTGAATCGTGATGTTATTGCGTCAGACAAGGGTGACATTA
Source organism: Pinus taeda (assembly GCA_000404065.3). Classification (NCBI taxonomy): domain Eukaryota; kingdom Viridiplantae; phylum Streptophyta; class Pinopsida; order Pinales; family Pinaceae; genus Pinus; species Pinus taeda. Next base: position 53,522 of record APFE030272877.1, on the reverse strand, counting down.
GCTCATAGTATAATCTTTGGTAAAGTCGGTTCATGAATCTTTGTCCTATGATAGTGGGTTTCCTCCAATTATTGACGAACGATTTTTTCATATCCCAATCTATGATGACGTCTAAAGAGAACATTTTACGTTCATCCATTCAATAGATTTATTTCGTCGCATCAGTAGTGGAGAAAAAGTACTTCAATTTTTTCATTGAGTCGAGAAAAAGTATGTTATATCGAATATTTTTTTTCACAGTAAAAAAGTCATAAAGATAAATTAGAAAACAAATTGCGATTATTTTTATTATAAAAAATGATATTGTTATTATTATTTAAAACAATAGAAGAAGAAAACTCTATAATAAAAGGAGAGGATTCCCTCATGCAAAGCCATAAGTTATTATTGGTATTTTAAGCCAAATGACTCATTTCTAAGTTTAGGTTTTTTTGGATTCTAATCATAGTTACCAAATTATCTTGAATTGGTTAAAAAACAAAAACAAAAATTCATTAATTTTTTTCATTCTACTTATTTGTCTATCAAGTTAGATTTTTTCTAGGAGCATGCTTATCTTGTTTGACAACATTATGGAGCGAGCAACTTGCCTAGGTGCGGTTTTGTTCCACAACCTAAAAGAGCATTTCTCCCTTCTTATTATCCAATTAACCATACTTAGAAGATGTATCCATCCCACTGTTTCCATCTATAGGGCTAGGTATTCACTAGTCTATTGTTTTTTCTAGTCTATGACTTATGGCTTTTTCTCCTTGTTTCACAACATTATGAAGCGAGCAACTTTTCTAGGGGCGGTTTTGTTCCACAACCTAAAAAAGCATTGCTCTCATCCTATTATCCAATTAACCATACTTAAAATATGTATCCATGCCACCGTTGTGCCAGGGGCTCACTAGTCTATGGCTTTTTCTAGTCTATGGCTTATGGCTTTTTCTCTTTTGGGGACCTGCTCTTAGGAATAAAAATGGATTTTTTTTCCTTTCGAGAACCATTCCTTAGAGGTAAAGATGATTGTTTCTCTTTTGGGAAACAACTTCTTTAAGTGTAAAGATCGTTTTTTTTGTCTCATGGGAACCAGCTCTTTAGGGTTATTAAAGGATAAACAATAATTCCGCAGCCTTAAATTTGACCTTTAAATTGAGAAACAAAAAGATAATAAAAATTCGAAACATAATAATTGATTTAATATAAATATTCTTTCCCAAATCATTAAAAAAAACAAACGTAATTTAATACAATTTTTTCTCGGTCCTAAAAAAACTACCACAGAGCATCTAATGTCTTATATTGAATATTATTGCCTTACATCTACTACAGTACAAAACTAAATGCCAAATCCCTAAATGCCAAATCATTAAATGCCGTGTGGAATCAAACATACAAATCATTAAATACCGCGTATGGTTACTCTGTTTAAATGCTTTAAAATCTTCGTTCGCAACATTTAGGAATCCCAGAATTACCGCCCGTGAATAGTTCCCTGGTAGAGGGTGTGGTGACGGCCAGGGCTAACTAGTTTGCTATAGGGCATTAAATACACCGTACATGCATGCTCTATAACAAAATAACACACAGTCTTTATTTCTAACTTATATAGCCACCAAAAACTATGTGTTATTTTGTTATAGAGCATGCATGTACCAAGTCATTTAATGTCTTATAACAAGCTGGTTAACCCTTACCGTGTGGTGACCGATCCCATCCGACAAGTTTCATCGCAATCAGCCACACATCATATCAATCATTTGCCCATTTCTGGAGTACATGGAGTGCGGATCCTTAGGGTTCCGTAAACGTAAACACGTGAGCAGGGTAGGCAACACTGACAACAACTCCTCTTTAGAATTATCGGCCAACACTCCGCCACACAAGAAGGTCGAATACATTAAGTAAATGGAGAAACAATCTGTCCTATAAAAGTTAAAATATTATATTTTCTTTTCTTTCTTTCCCAGATTCAAGTCCTTCTCTAATACGACTACAGCGGGAAATTGACTCCGAAATTGAAGTTTCAGCCGTCAGTATGAGATTTTGAAAAAGATTCGTCGATTTCTGAAGATATCCGATTTTGACGATCTACCCTGCTGCTTGCTATTGGTCTTCTTTCACACGTACAAAAGCATTTAGAACCTACGTGCACATCCTTGTGGAAGAGATTAACATGGTTTTGCATCGGGAGTCGGGACGTGTATATAGAGATTCAGATTGTTTTGCATTCGGACAAGCGATAGAAGCAACTTCAAGTGAACATATATAATTGTTCAAAGTATTAAAATGTGGATCATGATCAGCAATTTTGAAAAATCACGCGCACACCATTGTTTCAACATATTAGCTTACTTGTAATTTTTTAATTAGATGATCGAAATTTTGGATTAAGATGTTAGGATTTTAGATGGATGCGTAAATATTTGATGGTGAGATTACTATAAATCATTGATTATATGAAAAGATGGTCATCATTTACGGTTTGATTAAATGAAAAGATGGTCATGATTTACGGTTTTAGATTAAGGTGTAGTTTTTTTTAATTAAAAAATTCAGATTTCAGATCTAAGTGCCTATAGATTTATATGTGATTCTGAAAAAGAGTCCGTTCATCAATGGATGATCAATATTTTTAATGAAAAAACATTTTGATGATGACACTAATATTCAAATTTTTAATTAAAGAAGTAAAAAATTTCGTGGTAATTTATTTTATTTATCAATTCCTCTTTTAATTTTTGTTATTAGGAGCAGTGCGTGCCATCTGCAGCAGAGACATCGAGATTTGTTATCTCCATGAACAAACTGGAAAGATATCGAAGTTTTATGAAGGACCATGCGATGATTTAGAAGTTTATAAGAGTTTGGCCATGGAGAAAGACCTCATCAAGTGAATACAACAAAAATGGCAACCCAAAAGCCATATCGAACTCAAGCTGGAAGCGAGAGGCTTCTTTATGGTAGAGGAATGTTATGACCCCGATAAAGAGAAATTTCTGGCAGGACCGGTATGGGTAAGACTCTTTGGACTCCCAATGGACTTCTAGGATCCAAAAATATTAGAGGAGTCATGAACAAAATAGGAAAATTTGTCAAAATAGTTGAAACCACAAAAAGAGGTTGATATACTTCCATGCTAAAATCTGTGTGTATATGAACATCGCAGAACCCATACCCAAATCAAAGGAGCTAGAATACCATGAAGACGTATAGCATCAGACCTTGAACTATGAGCATATTTCGTTCAGATGCCGAAGGTGCCTTGAATATGGCCATTTATTCAAACAATTCCCACTGAACGAGGAAAGTCCCGAGCTAAAGGAAAAATAGCTGAAGACCCCACACAAAGGAAATGAGGGGTTCCAAGAGGTTAAGAATAAGAGTAGGCCACCAAAGGGAATCCGTAACCCAGAAAAAGATAACCAAGCTTAGTCGAATAGTAAAAACAGATATCAAGTACTATAGGTACAAGAAGAAGTAGAGAATGAAACCCAACCCATGGATTGCTGGGAAAAAGGAAAAGAGAGTAGTTCTAGTCAAGTAAAAACAACACCTAAGTGGAAAGCTCAAATAGATCTCACAGATAAAGATGAACAAGTAGGGATAGAAACCACTACAATGGAAATCGACCGAAGCAAGTGGGAGGAGCTCAGCATTGAAAAGGAAGTCCTTAAGAAATTGGTGAATGAATGGAGGCACTTAGGCGAAATATTTATTTTGGAGGACCAAAATAAATTGTATAAAGAGACCTTTCAACAGTACAAAGCCAAACAAGGACAGGGACATGTTGAGATCGTAGAACAACCGGGAATGCACTAGGAAAATCCCCATGAGTACCAAAACAAAGCAAAAGGCGGGAATAAAGAGGCCAAAGAAATTTACAAGAATCGATACAGATAATGGGAGAGATGTTGGTGAACATAGGCAAGGTGGTACTACTATCAGCGATATACCAACAAGGTAACAAAGTTTCCCAATGATAGTAATATCCCGGAATATAAGAAGCCTAAACAACTGAGGAAAATAGAGATACTTAATGGAGCAATTGAAAAAAGAAAAGCCACAAATTATGCTTCTCCAAGAAACTAAGATAACAGGAGAAAAGCTAGAAGAGATTCCGAGGAAGATGAAACCAAGGTATGAGGCAATAGAAATTGATGCAAAAGGAAGTGTAGGAGGGATAGCAATATTATGGAACCCAGCAGAAGTACAAGTAGATTATTGGATAGGGATGCAGTGCATCCTCACAGGTAGGTTTCGTAACATAGGAACTAAAGAATGGCTAATCCTCTTGTTAGCTTTGTTATGTAAAAGGATAAGAAAATGGATTCAAGCACTCTCAAAGGCTGTAAACACACCTAAGTTCATGCCAAGCGAACCATTTCTGATGTTCAATTCTCCAAATTTTGGCTAAAATCTTCCTACCGGTTGAAGAAGTTGGAAGAGGAAAGCCCTTGGAGGAGCGGAAATACACTACCGGGAGGCACAAATACTCTAAATTCATGAAAAATCTCAAATCGCAGGCTTAAGGGTCCGAAATCATATCAACCATTGGATCTGGCCGATCAACGATCCGGATTGCGTTAGCATACCGCAGTCGGAGCAGGAGGGCAGTGGCAGCGACTAAGGAGACCTCACCGATGAGTGATCGCTGATATCGCATCGGCGGGTCGTAATGGAGGACTTACAAAAGAGTTTTGGGCCTTTATATTTGGCGATATGCGATCGCCGACATCACATCGCCGATATCACGTCGACATATCGCATCAGCGCTTACAACGGGGGCAGTGCCTTTTGCATGGTTATGTTTGCAATGCGATAAGCCGAACCCGATGGCGCTATAAATTATTTCTCATAAATTTTCGGGTCCGCGGTGATATCGCTATCGGCGCTTTTAAAAGGGGCGAAGCTTCTATACAAGGCATGTATGCGACCCGATATCATTATGAGTGATTCTTCATAAAATTTCAAGTCCGCGCAAAGGTCTTTTTCAATGTATTTCGTGTATAAGGGGAACACTAAGGAAAGCTTAATAAGTGCCGATAGGGATGAAGCCCAGACCCGGTGGGGTCTGGGAGATAAAAGTTTATATATTTTCAGTTCCGGCGAAGGCATTTCTTTGTGTTTTTCAGTGCTTTTATATATGTTTCCAAATATGAGGAATCGGTGGTATGGGCCCATTTCGCAGTCGGCATATCGCAATCGGGGAAATCAGTGGTGCATAGCAAATCGCATGTATGGATGCCGATGCGATGAGGCCCGGACCCGATGGGTTTTCAAAGCAGAATGGCATAATATTTGAGGTCCGCAAAAGCCATTTTTATGATTTTGGGACATTTTTACATGTATTTTCGAATACAATGAAACAGAGGATTGGCCGGTTAAGATATGCAATGCGACCCGAAAGGCAGACCCGATAGAAAAAATATATATGTGTGGGCCCTTGGTATTCAAAAAATAGCAAGGTGGGCGGTATTTCTCAGTGGCGCGAAGATGATGAAAGCAAGCATGCAGCAGTACAGCGCAGTAGGTAGCTGCCTTCAAATAACAGTATGGCCGAGCAGGAAAGAGGACGTGCCCCAAACAGATCAACATTTATCAGTCATGATGGAGCCATTTCAATGTTCAGCGACTGCAGTTAATCAGCAGTATGGCCGAGAAGGAAGCAGGACACCGCAGATCCAGTCAAAGCATTCAATGGTTATGGGCTTCACCCATATTTCATTCCACTTACCCAAAAAAGGACCGCAGAGCACCAGAAAGGGACAAATCTATTCAAAACACAGTCAGATTTGTATCAGAGGGCCATTCCTAAATGTAAATATGGTGGGTGGCCGTTTATGGGCTCCTCCACGCATTGTTTAACAGAGATATTTTGTATTGTAACACTATATATACTCAGAACTCAGATGTAATCAGGTGATGAGTGTTT
>APFE030272877.1:31685-43187 GCA_000404065.3 Pinus taeda | reverse complement strand
CATTATTATTGTTATGTCAGCTCTGATTATATTATGATCCCTTAGACTCCTATATATAGAAAGGAGGTCTTGTCATTTGTATCATCAAATAATTGTTCATTTGTGTAATGTAAAGTAGGTTTCCCCCTCGAAGAGTCTTATTTCTAAGGCATTGATCTATCTTTTCTATCTTTGTGTGAGTTGGTCTCATAACAAAAACTGAAGGAATGGTGGAAAGCAAGTGAGAAATAAGGAAGAAACCTAATGCATACTTTCCAACTCCGCTTCAAAGAACTTAAAGGTAAAATAAAAAAATGGAACAAGGAAGAGTTTGGTAACATACAATAGGATCAAGAACTGATTCAGGCAAAGATGAGGAAGGTGCAACAACATATAATAAATGATGGAAGAACTGAAACCCTAGTGGAGGTAGAAGGATAGCTGCCAAAAAAATTAGAGGAAAGGAGGCAGTAGGAAGAGATCCTATGGAAACAAAAATCAAGAATTCATTGGTTGAAGGAAGGGGAAAGGAATACTAGATTTTTTCACAAAGCAATGATTCAACACCTGTAGCATAACAGGATCTTCTCCCTAGTGGACCAGGAAGGAAATCATCATACTCAAAAGGAAGATATGGAGAACTTGCTAGTCTGCCACTTCCAAAACTTTCTGCCATAACCGAACATAGATAGGACAAAGAATATATCCAGATTAACTCAGCATATCCCCTAATTAGTGAGTTGGGATTAGAATCTATGCCTACTAAGGGAAATCACCAAGTATATGGTGAAAGACGTTATCAAAGGTCTTGCGAAAAACAAAGCACCGGGTCTGGAAGAGTTCACAGCCAAGTTCTTTCAAGCAACTTGGTTGTTCATGGGAGATGATATTGTGGAAATCGTGGAGGAGTCTCAACATAATAAAAGAATGCATTTGGCCCTAAATTCCACTTTCCTTGCTCTTATCCCCTAAACCGACCACTCAAAAGTACCACAAGGGTTCAAACCAATAGCTCTCTGCAATGTAATATATAAAATCATGGCCACAATCATGGTGAATTGCCTCAAACCTATCGTTCCTAGATTAATCTCCCAAGAAAAAAAAGGCTTTGTCAAAGGGAGGCAAATTGTAGGTGGAATTATTACGGCTCAAGAGGCAATTCACTCCTTGAAGAGCCAAAAAACAAAAGGTATGATGATAAAACTAGACTTATCGAAAGCTTATGACCGTTTTAGTTGGAAGTAACTACAAGGTATCATAAAGGCGTTTGGCTTTGATTCTAGATGGATAAGATGGATATCGTCGATGATCTCGACCCCGGTGTTCTCAATTCTCCTCAAAGGATATCCTACTAAGGCGTTCAATGCAACCAGTCAGCTTAGACAAGGTGACCCAATGTCCCCATTCCTTTTTATATTGGCTGCTGAAGGTTTAGGAAGATATGTAAAAGAAAAAGTGCAAGGCAATCAATTTACAGGTCATAGAATGTGGGGAAATGATTTTCCATTAACACATCAACAGTTTGTTGACGACATAATGATGTTTGGGCAAGCAACCCTCAAGGAAGCCAAAGGCTTGATGGAAATCCTGAATGATTTCACGAGCGCCTCTAGGATGGAGATAAATAAGGATAAGTCAGACATCTTTTTCTTCAATACTACAACACCATCTCAAGCCTTTTTAGCAAGAATTATGGGATTCCACATATGCAATCTCCCTTCGAAATACTTAAGAATTCAGCTAAGTTTCCACCAATTTAGGGTGGAAAACTGGAAGACTTTGCTGGTGAAAAGCCAAGGGAGAATGCAAAACTAGACTTTTAGATCATAGAATATGGAAAGTCACATTATATTACTGAAAGTTGTGACTCAGTCAATCCCGATCAACCAATTATCTAGTCAATATGTCCCCAAAATAGTGTGTCAAGGGATAGTCGACATATTTAAGAAATTTTTGTGGCAAGGGCCAAATATATATATATATAAATAGCCCTGCTATCATGGAATTGGCTCAGTAAGCCATTAAAAGCAAGAGGGTTGGGTCTCAAAGACCCTTATACTCTAAACCAGGTCATGGGGACCAAGCTATGGTGGAGATGGGTTCAAGGAGGAACAGATCTATGGAGAGAAATATGGGGGAGAACATATGGAATGCCATGGTCGATCAAAGGAAGGCTAAGAGTCCAGGAAAACATCAAGGGATTGACCATATGGAATTTAGCATCAGAAAATAGGGCGCTGATAAGAAATCACAGCTTCTAGGAAATAAGGAGGGGAGACAAAGGTAATTTCTGGAATGAGGCGTGGTAACAGAGAGAAAAATTAAATTTTAGAATTGATCTGGGGGAAATATGTCAATTCACTAATAACCTTGCAAATCAGACAATGAAATTTTTTTGGAGCCCGGACATGGGAGAACTTTGGAGAAAATGGAATCAAAAACAAGACTAGTCGGATGCTCCTGAATCCATTCAGTGGGAAACATATTAGAAAGAGATGAAGACCTAGAAAATCGCAATATCGAAAGGCCCAAATATAGTAAGATGAGGGTACAAAATCAAAGGGATGTTCACCATTCAAGAAGGCAACCACCTACAAGCAGTGCACCACCAACAAAAAGGGCCACCCACATGGGATAGAATCTGGCAAGACAAATTATGGCCGAAAATTGATTTCTTCTTGTGGATAACTTGGCATGGTAGAAAACTCACTTGGGATCAACTCCAGATAAAGGGGTTGCAAAGACCATCAGCTTGTTACACTTGTGGAGGACACTCAGAATCAATGGAACATCTAACAAGCACCTGCAGCTACAATGAAATACTCTGGAAAAACAATGAGCAACTTTTCGGTCTTAGTGACAGGGATCTAACAAGCATGAAAGCAACAACAGATAAATGGAGAAGGAAGCCTTACGAGAATCCCATTCTGAACAATGCTTGGTAGATATCATTAGGATTCCTACTATGGGTGGTGTGGAATGAAAGAAACAAAAGAATCCTGAAAGGGGCAAAGAGAACAACAATAGAATTATCGAGAATGATTGCCGAGAATATAAGAGAAACGATCCTAGCTTAGAACTGGCACCTAGAGGATTGGGAAACCAATCCTCAGGAAGGTCAAATAATGGTAGTATTAAGCCTAAAACCCAACATGCTAAATACTAACTCTTGGAAACAAAAATCCCCTCCTTGCAAGTCTCCAAACATTTTCGTGTTCCCTCATAAAAACTTCATCAAACTCATCTTTGATGGAGCTGCAAAAGGGAACCTAGGGGCGGCTAGATCCGGAGGCGTGTTCGGAGACGACAAAGGCAATACCATTTGTCTGTTTGCTATGGATTGTGGCATTGCGAGCAATAATGAAGTTGATTGCTATGTGCTGAAGCGGGAGTTAGAAATTGCAATGACGAAAAGCTTTCGAAGAATTGGCATGGAGGGAGACTTGAAGCTCGCAACAGAAATGGTGAAAAAACTACAGCAAGGAACCAAATGGGAGAAAATAAGCCAAATTTGGAGGACAGCATGGCTAGTCCATGAAATAGCAAATCTAATTAGAAGGATAGATTACATTGTCCTGACGCATGTCCACAGATCAGGTAATGTGGCAGAAGATAACCTAGCCAACTCGGGGTGTGGGCAGGCAGGTATCAACCTTGATATAAGGGGAGAGGAGTTAAACCAAATGGAAAGCATGATAAATTTAGAGGAAATCCTAAGAACAAACAAGGATAAGGGAGAAAACCCCCAATTTGGGTGTGAAAGGAAGTGTGGAGTAAACAAAGGAGAGGTAGGACATAGGACATGGTGGGTCGAGGGTGGATTAGCCACCCAACTGGCTCGAAGGGCAGAAGGCGAAGAGGCTGGATAGGGGCCATGAGAGTAGGTAAATAGTTGTGGGATAGTGGGTAGTACAAGGGAAAGATAGCTATGCAAGAGGGCAAAGGGGAGAGAAGATGGCCAGGTGTCAAGTTTGGCACAGGGAGGAAGGCAATGGCAACCGACAAGTGGCGAAGTAGCTCAAGTAATTTCGTGGCAAGAGTAGTCGACAGTAGGAGAGAATTAGTGAAGGGAAATAATGGGGAAGTGAGCGAAACCTCATCGTGAGACAATCATGTGGGAGAAAGGGCAGCAGAGGAAGGAAGAAGGCACATGGTGAGTCCCTCGAGTGGCAGGTAAGGCAGGTAGAGAGAAAGAAAAAAAGGGAAGAAAGTTAGGCTAAGAGGCATTTGCATGTAGCGAGATAAGTTAGGGCGTGCAACTGAAGGTGGTGGAAGTCGAGGGCTGGAGGACGTTGAGCTGCGATTGGTTTTCGTTTGAAAGAAATGGTATGTCCTCTCAGCTTTCACTCATGACTGTCTGGAAAACATGATTTTAGAAGATGAACTTTGGCTAATGGAAATGATACCCGTGGATGTGGCCATTGTCGAGGCCTTCCATTTCTCTTAGGGTTCTAGCCTGTTATCCTAGGGAGAATTTGTCAAGATTGTGACTTGGGGAAGGGGGTTTAGAAACCCTGATCTTGGTCTCAGGGTAGATAAGTCCTCGGGTAAGGAAAGAAAGCCGAGTAGTATTGCGACCTACTAGGAAATCCATTGGGGTTTGCACAGTGGCAATAGGAACAATCCTATCAAGCGTTTTCGGTTGAGAATGTGGCTTGGGAAGGAAGGTGTCTTAGTAATGTGCGAAGGGTTAGAAGCCTCCTTTGAATTATTGACAAGGTTGATAATCCTCAATCCTAAGCCAATCCTGGACCTAGATAAGGGTTGTGGGAATAGAGGTAGTAATTGGGGTTGTAATCGGGGTAGGGAAATAGCTCTAAGAAAATTATTTCTTAGCTCCTTCGTCGGGACCTAGGGTAGGGTTGAAATTACTTTTATCCCTCCTGAGAAGCATTCCCTTGGCCACTGGGGTGGCGATACCCAGGGTAGGGCTGCAATTAAACATGGGAGGAGATGTAGAGAAGCATCGTGGGTGTTGGGTGACTGGGCTCTTCAAATTCAACAGGAAACCACTAGAATGATGGGAAGATCATTAGTCTCCAATTCTTTGAGGAGGGAGGAGGGAATTAGGTTGTTTATTGGGGTTATCATAGTTCTATGGGCATAGAGTGATTGAAAAAGCTCATGCTAGAGAAGCCCCACTCGGAATGGGGGAAGCGTGAGGCCACTCTATTTAATATGATGTTGACTTACAAGGTTGTTTTCCTAGTTTTTATTTTAGGTAATATAACAAGAAGAGTGAAAATAACTTTGGAGCCTCATAACTCAAACTGTGCTCCAGTCTAGGTATAGGTGCACCGCTCAGAAAGGGAGGAAGAAAGCCAAAAGGAGAATAGGATGGCAAAGGAAGGGAACCAACCAGGAAAGAAAGTAAATAGAGGAATGGGAAAGGATGGAATAAAGATGAAAGGATTGGAACCAAATTCTAGCAGAGGACCCAGAAAAAGAGGTAGGAAAATAGGGAAGGAGAGTATGCATAACCTGATCAATGCATACTTTGTAGGAACACCACCTGAGGTTAAAGAAATAATTTACGAATGGGAAAGAGAACTAAACAATAACATAGAAAATCAACAGATCGAGGCAGAAGAATGGGAAACAATGGTTAAAGACACCAGGAATACCAGAGGACACCAAACATTATTTCGCCAAAGAATCCAATAGTGTTAGGTCATGAAAAAAATCCTGGCCCACCCAATGAAAACCTATCAGGAAAGATAAGAATGGGAGGAAGATAGACGAGTTGAGCCAAGCATCAAGGACCTGCAAAGGGAGATCCAATCTATGCAATTGCATTTGTATCACAACCTCACTGTGAACAGGATTGAACAAAGCATTGAGGATATAAAGAGATGTGAAATCTCGGGTTCAAGCGCGAAATCCCCAGCCCCGATGGACTCATTAAATGATTAAAGCAACCCTTTCAATATAATTTTATCTATATGACAGTTAGCATTTACTATTTTAATAAGAATTATATAGTAGATAAAGTTGTCAATGTAGCATGGATGATAAGGAAAACTCTCTTTAAATTTTGGACAACGTTCAATGCAGACAGGTAGCCAACAGTCCGGGTTTTTTGTAGGCAGGTTGAGGCCACCTGCAATTTTTGTTAAAAACATACTTATTTTCATGAAATATTAACCATTTTCACTGAGTTAAAAATAATTCAAACTCAAATGTAGTAAGTAATCTGAATTTGTTTTCCATTCCAATCTTATTTGATATACATACTAAAATCTCCACTAGCATTATGTCGATTCTTGCCTGCCATAGGGCTTGGTAACGGGTTTATTCGAAATCATTTGCTCCACACATGAACAATGTTAATATAATCAACCCTCTCGGACATGTAAAAATCTCATGTTCACCAATGAACATTCAATTACACAGAGCATCTAATGTCTTATATTGAATATTACATGGCTCACCGTAATAGTGGGTTTGCCTTACATCTACTACAGGACAAAATTCAACATACAAAACACTAAATGACAAATCATTGGGTTTTCCTTACATCTATTACAGGACAAAACTTAACATACAAAACACTAAATGCCAAATCATTAAATGCCCTGTGGAATCAAACATACAAATCATCAAATACCTTGTATGTGTACTCTGTTTAAATTCTTTAAAATCTTCCTTCTCAACATTTCATAATCCCATAATTATCCCCTGTGCATAGTCTCCTTCTAGAGGGTGTGGTGATCGGTCCCATCTAACAGGTTTCAACGCAATGGCTATTGGTTCCGTGTTAATGGATGATGAAATAACATCCTACAATCCCAATCCATGCAGCACCAATTTGTTAAATTCTCTTTCTAGTTTTGCGGTTGAGGATAGTCTTAGTTGTGTTCTTGGACCAAATTCTAAAGTGCATTTCCTTATTTTTGTTTCAACCATATTTAATCTTTAAATGTTGAAAACTATAAAGTGTGACACTTTTGGAGACACTCATAGGCATCCTAAGAATTTCAACTAAACCAAGTGATCTTTTTGGTTAAGATGATGATCTGGTTTACTTGTTTTTTATAAACTTTTATTTGAATTAGAATATGTAATTGTCACTTCAATTTAAAGTTTATCTCCATGAGTTATGTTCTTTTTCATCTCTAGCTAGTCATACTAGCCAATACTCTTCATTATGGTTGTGTCATATTTTCCAATCAACTTTAAAATAATTCAGAATGTAGAAAAATAGAAAAATTATATATTTTCATAAAAATGACATTGTAAGAATTGAATTAAAAACTATGAGAAATGAAAAAAGAGTGTAAAAAAAATGTGTTGTAATTGAAATAACTTGCGTGAATACTCTCAAATGTTTTGTGATGGTTTGTCTCGAGGGCTGCTAAATAATTTGAATGTTAAACATACAACTTCACGAGTGGTTGAACTTATTTTGTAGTTTTTTGCATTTGAATTTAATTGGTAGCAATGTGGACATGGATTGCAATGATTTCATTTTGAATGCGTGATCTGGTTTTAATTGAATATGATCCAATGGCTGGGAATTTTTTTGTTTGTTGATCCATGTGCTTTGATATGTTTTAATGGGAAATAGAATGGGCTCGCTGTTATTTATTGAAGTTATTGGGTTGGGTGTCATTTATTGAACATAGTAGCTTTAAATGTTGAATAACACAATAGTTATGAGTGGCATACATTCACTTTTATTATGTATAGGTATGGATATTTATTTGGGATACATAGGTTCAGTTCCTATGAATGGGGGTTGAAGTGATTGTGACTGCTACTTTGTATTTCTAGAATAGAACATTTTGGAAGAATTTATGGTTTTATTTGTTTTCTGGTTGGGTCAATATGATTTGTATTTTTAATTATTAAGATACTATTTATCGAGAGTTGTGAGCCAAGTCAATGTTTTGGGAAATTTTGGACATAAATTAAACATATTTGCACTTAATGTTATTTACTTTCGTGTAAATATTAGTTGCACAAGTCTCAACTTGTGATAGTTTCGGGAGAGAATTACTATATCAAATTCTCATGCACAATATTAGACATCTCTCCTTATGATTAGAAATTGTTAATAAAATTTAAAATGCTTTTTTAAATGTATAAATAAATTTAATATTTAAAAAAAAACAACCATTTCTACTAATAAAAATACAACATAACCAAACTTATATTAATATTTTAAGTTGGTGTACCCACGTTTGATTTTACTAAAGATGTACTGCATTACATTTCATACAAGAGGACAAAAAATATAAATGCCAAGCCGTTCATTCCCTAAATTTGTATACCTTTGTTTGATTTTACGATGTACTGCATTACATTCCATATGAGAGGACAAAAAAATTATATATCAATCAGTTCATTCCATACATTTTGTAACTTTGTATACCTCGGTTTGATTTTACTACTGATGTACTGCATTACTTTTCATATGAGTGGACAAAAAGCTATATATCAAGCCTTTCTTTCCACACCAGATAACTTTCCTAGTTTAAACATTTCGTATTTTGTCAAATATGTATGTTCCATGTAAAAGTTGCTATTATCCAAGTAAAGTAGCAATAAAGCTGGATTCACGGCTCTTAGTCCAGACTCCACAGGGGATTTATGGGAATGTATTCAAAGTTGGAATTTCAAAATAGATTCATTCACAAAATTTGATTATCCACGGGCGAATGATGGTGAGAATGTATTCAGATATTCAGACATAGACATATCTATATTCAAAGTTTGAAATTTTAAAATAAACATATTTATATTCAAAATTGGAATTTCAAAATAGATTCATTCTCAAAATTTGATTGTCCACATGACTTTAATAAGAATGTTTTCAGATATTCAGGAACAGACATATCTCTATTCAAAATTGGAATTTCAAAATAGATTCATTCGCAAAATTTAATTGTTTTTACACCTTCCGTAGGATTCTTCACATTTGAAAATGACAATTTTGTAGATTTTTAAACTATTTGAAAGGCAAAAGTTCGTCTTATTCAAGCTGCATATTCACGGCCCTCCGGAGTACAGAAGCGATTAACTGAAAATGCATTCAGACATAGACATATCCGAAGTGAACAGCGAAAAACTACAAGCGTGAGAGTAATTATTGATTCCAAGTTAGTGGGCAATTTCGTAGCATGAGCATGCATTATAGTGGGGAAAAAACAAATCTTTAAAAGACAGTGAGACAAAGTAATGTTCCATTGTTTTGGCTAATATTAGTTATGTTCCATTGTTTTGGTGAGTCTTAGTTATGTTATATAACCATAAATAAGTGAGGTAGTATATGTTCATCTAATTTAGTATATACTTTCCGTAAAATAATAAATTTGTTTTGATGGAAAAATAGACCTACTATCCCATATATTTATGACTCTAGCTGGGTTTCTATGTTTCTGTAATTTTTTTTTACATTCACCCAGTTTCGATCTAGGGGACTCTAAATTGTTAAAAATTTATGGAAATTCCATAACAGACAGACAAAAGAAATGTTGTGTTTTAACACTCTGTTTTTAACACAGAAAACTGAAAATCGTTTGCTAGAAACGGTGTATCAGTAAAGCAGTTTGGTGTTGTAGCAATGTAGTTTGGTGTTGCAGCAACGTAGTTGGAATTTCTGATAATTCAAAACAAAACTAAAAATAGAACAATACTCTGTTTTGCATAGCGGAAAAAACGTTTGCGGAATACAGTGTTTCAGCAACGCTGAAACTGGTGTAACAGCAATGCAATTTCGTCAGTTGCTGTTCTTGGTGTTACAGCAACGGTGATTTGACGTCAAATCTATTTTTTGCTTACGGTGTAACAGAAACGTGCAATGGTGTAACAACGATACAAAAATAACTTGTATTCATAAACAGTAAACCAACTTATACAAATTCGTCTTCCTCACATAGAGGGATTTTCACAAAGCATCTTCCTCTTGACAGAGGGATTACAAGAGGAACACTTCAGTTCAACAAACCAATTTTCTTTATCTCAGAAAATTACAGGTTCAACACTGTTGTGCGTTACAGAAAAGACTCTCTATCATTCTTCTAACATTGAAACAGAACTGTTGTTCATTACATTTATTGGAAAAAACATATCTGAGTTTAAACAATAATTAAAATATCTTCTAACATTTATCTGTGTATTGAATGCAGCAAGCGGTGATGCCTTTCTCAAGAAATCAAGTCGATAGTTGTAGGGGAATTCAATTATGTGAATTTAATGCACATTAATGTGCAAAATATCAAGAGTGACTTTGCGGCATCGAACAACCTGGAATATCTACAGAAAATCAGATTTTTGTCCAGCTGTTTATGTTGCAGTTGGACTTAAATTCCAACACTCTCCCTTAATTTCAACTGCTGCATACCTAGGCATTTCTTGAAATGATCAAAACTTTTCTTTGCTAATGGTTTTGTCAAGATGTCAGCTAGCTGATCCTCTGTTCTACAGTGTTGCAAAACAATCTCACCATTGTTAACCAATTCACGTATGAAGTGAAATTTGGTATCTATGTGCTTTGTTCTTTTATGAAAAACAGATTTTTTAGACAATGCTATTGCTGAGCTATTGTCACAGTAAATGGTTGTGTCATTTTCTTGTTCATGACACAAATCTCTGAGAACTCTTCTCAGCCACACTGCTTGGCATGCTGCTACTATTGTTGCCACATACTCTGCCTCTGCTGTTGACAAAGACACAACTGGTTGCTTCTTGGAAGCCCATGAGATGGCTCCCAATCCCATATGAAACACATATCCTGATTTGCTTTTTCTATCATCAACACTTCCAGCCCAATCACTGTCAGTGTAACCTGTCAACATGAAACTTTCAGAAGAGGAGTATAGAATACCAAACCCCTTCTTTCCATTCACATACCTTAGAATCCTCTTGGCTGTCTGCCAATGAGTCTCTTTCGGTCTTTCCATAAATCTGGAGATTAAACTCACAGTGTGCATAATGTCTGGCCTAGTTGCAGTCAAGTACATAAGGCTGCCAACTATGCTCTTGTACAATTTTGGATCAAAATCCTTGCTGCTGTCTTCTTTGGTCAATTTCAACCCCATTACAGTTGGAGTCACAGCTGCCTTGCTATTCTGCATGTTAAATCTCTGCAACACTGCTTCTACATATTTATCTTGAGAAATGAAAACACCATTCACTTTGGTCTACTTCAATTCCAAGAAAATATCTTAAGAAGCCCAAGTCATTCATTTCAAATTCATTTTTCATGACTGCTTTAAAATCAGCAATGAGAGAAGCATCATTGCTAGTAAAAATCAAATCATCTACATATAAAACAATAATAATAATCTTACCATCATTCTCCTTTATGTAGAGTGTGGGTTCACCGTCACACTTATCAAACCCATTCTCGATCAAATAAGCATCTATTATGTCGTACCATGCTCTTGGACCTTACTTCAGCCCATAAAGAGCCTTCTTCAGTTTGCAAACTTTATGCTCTTCGCCATCAACTTCATAACCTGGAGGTTGTTCAACATAAACCTCTTCTTTTAACACTCCATTCAAGAATGCAGATTTAAC
>APFE030272877.1:5132-27564 GCA_000404065.3 Pinus taeda | reverse complement strand
GTAACAACAATACAAAAATAACTTGTATTCATAAACAATAAACCAACTGATACAAATTCGTCTTCTTCACATAGAGGGATTTTCACAAAAGATTATGCTGAAGAGCATTTTCCTCTTGACAGAGGGATTACAAGAGGAACACTTTAGTTCCACAAACCAATTTTCTTTATCTCAAAAAATTACAGGTTCAGCACTGCTGTGCGTTACAGAAAACACTCTCTGTCATTCTTCTAACATTGAAACATAACTGTTGTTCATTACATTTATAGGAAAAAACATATCTGAGTTTAAACAATAATTAAAATATCTTCTAACATTTATCTGCGTATTGAATGCAGCAAGCGGTGATGCCTTTCTCAAGAAATCAAGTCGCCGGTTGCAGGGGAATTCAATTCTGTGAATTTAATGCACATTAATGTGCAAAATATCAAGAGTGACTTTGCGGCATCGGACAACCTGGAATATCTACAGAAAATCAGATTTTTGTCCAGCTGTTTATGTTGCAGTTGGAATTAAATTCCAACATAAATCTGTGATTGACCATGTCGTTGGTAAATGTTGTATAACCTGCCCTCATCTTTTGGGTTGGATGAACAAAGTTATGTTTTTTTGGGGGAAAATGGAGGGATGTTCCATTCATCACATCTACAGGTCAAAGAATCAGCAAGCCGACTGCCTATCCAAGGACGGGCTGCTTACCCCTACAAGTATATGGTTCGTAAAGGTTATTTCTGAGGGGACTTCTTCCCCAACACAGGATTTCTCCCTCCCAGGTTTTTGATGCATCTAATTACAGGCGTGATGTCATTTTTGTTCTTTTTGACATGTTTTTCCTCTACAGGCACTGTATTATTTTGTTGTCCACATCTGACAATTTTCTTCACTTCCCAGGCATTATCTGATCAAGTGTATTCTTCCCATACAGCGTCTTTGTTTTTGTTCCTTCTCTGATGCACATGGCCTAATGCCCTCCTATCTGCTTCAAAACTTCTAAAACCCCTTAACTGACTGTAATTATCTGTTTTGTTATATTATCTTAATATAATACATCTCAGCTTTTTAGTTCTGAAAAAAATACTTTCCCTAAAATAATAAATTTGTTTTGATCGAAAAATAAACCTACTATCCCATGTATTTATGACTCTATAACATAACAAATAAAACCGACCCTTCCAACATGGCAATTCCTATTTCCACCTCCATAGCAAAGTTAATGCTATGGAGGTACCTCTGTCAGAGCCCGGCGACAGCATGGAATTTACCTTTCCGGCTGCCCAGCAAAAAGCCCCCGGCGACCATGCCCGCTGCCAACAACCTTGCAGGGTCGCCGGGGGCTTTTCGCTGGGCAGCTGGAAAGGTAAATTGCATGTTGTCGTCGGGCTCTGACAGAGGTACCTCCATAGCTTTAACTTTGCTATGGAGGTGGAAATAGGAATTGCCTTCCAACATAGTCCTGGAAAAAACTATTTCCATGGTCAAACAAATCTCGTACTCTGCATCTAGCCAAAGGGAATGCCGTACACTAAATCTTAGGAGTTGATGGAAGAAAAATATCAAATCTATATTGATTGAGAAAATTTAAATAAAACAGACCCTTCCAACATAGTCCTGAAAAACCTATTTCCCTAGTCAAACAAATCTCGTACTCTGCATCCCGCCAAAGCGAATGCCGTACACTAAATCTTAGGAGTTGATGGAAGAAAAATATCAAATCTATATATTGATTGAGAAAATTAAGTCAAATTTTAATATAATAATAATAATTTAAGTTTAATGTATTCCCTGTGTAATTAGGTTAAACGTGGAGGCTAGGTTGTTTACTAACGGGAAGGATGGTATATTTATGATTACGACCATGAGGTTTGTTGAATAGTTTTTCTAATATTAAAGGTTTCTTTTTATTTAGATTTTCCTAAGAGATTTGAATTTAAAAATTAGTTAGTGTGAGATTTATTTCATAGGTTAAATTAGATAATAAATTTATAATTTTGTAAGAGAAATATATATATGCAAAATCAATTATATATAATAGTATGTTGTTTGGTTGATTGGAAGAATGGTTATATTTTTTTTAATTTGTTCAATTTAAAAATAAAATTTTATATTTTCACTTTAATTTTTCCAAGATGCCATAATTCGTATTTCAATTACAGACTTTTAAATAATCTTATATTTAATTAATTAATTTATGTCAATTTCATGTATATAATAATAATAATAATCTTAACTTAATAAAATATTCCATTGTATAAAATAATTGAACTTAAAATAATTTAATCAAATTAATAAGAGTAATAATAATAAGAGTAATAACAAGGAGATGTGTAATTCATTCAATTTTTAATAAAAAATTAATATGACATTTACATAATAATATAATAAAGAAATTATCTGCATCACAAACAAATATTTTCATTATATAAAGTTAAATAATATTGACGTGAAGAGATTACAATTCAAAGACACTTTGATACCTCTTCACTCTTGAATCTATCTATATATATATAAAATATAAAATAAAAAAAAAAATTAATTATAATTGCATAATCTATCATTTTTTTATTTGATTTTTTTTTTAAATTTAAATTACATATTAAAGTGATGTATATATAGGGGGCATCAAAGGATAGGAAATCTAGAGTACTCTCTACATTTAGTGGATGTTAAACAAGTGTAAATCATCTATTACGATCCTCATTCACAGTGAATCTAAGAGAAAACTCATTTAAACAACAACATAGCAACAATACTTAAAAAAAATTATACATGTCTCACTCTAAACCAATTAAGCTAATCTTTAAACACTATTTATATTTATTTTATGAACAAATAAATATATATTATTATTTATGATTATAACTCATTTTATAAATTTATCATATTTTTTAAAATTACATGTTTAATGATATATATATATTTATATAATTATATATATATATTTATATATAATATATATAAAATTAATTTATATTGATTTATGAATCTTTATATATAATATTAGATTTATGAAATGTAAATAGCTCATGGTAAGATGTTCCAATATAAAATATTTAGATAAAAGAAACATTTCTTTATATAAATATATATATATATTATTATGTGTTTGATTTTAAAAATATATTGGTAAAACAATTAATTTGGATAAATTTAGTAAGTGGATTAAAAGTTTTGGAAAAATGGCTTTTGTGAAAATTGGGTAGGAGGCTAAAGTTATTTTTTGTCCGTGGATAGGATGTAATGGCAATCATAAACTCTTTGATACGCTAGTGGAGTCCTTAAATCATTGGGAGTGTATTATTGACGTTGTAAAGCTGGTCATACAACTTCAAATAGTCAAGAGTGGCTTTGAACCCCATATTTAGAATTTTTCTGAGCTTTTTTGTATTTAATTTGGTAAAGTTGGTATTGTAATTAACCAGGTGGAGGAAAACATCATTAGGTGGTCTAAGAATAAATAAAGTGGAATTATAACTACTAGATTTGGATATGAGCATTTTCTAAGCTCTTTTGTATTGAATTTGATAAAGTTGGTATTGTAATTATCAGTGTGGAGGAAAACATCATTAGGTACTCTAAGAATAAACAAAGTGGAATTAGAACACTTAGATATAGATATGAGGCACTAATTCAAGACATTCCTCTTGCTTACTCAAAATGGTGGCATAGATTAGTATTGAAGGGACAAGGCCTCTTAAATGTAAGTTGTTCATTTGGTTTTTGTTGCAAGGAAAACTATTAAATTGGGATATTCTTGTTAAGCTAGGATGAGTAGGTCTCATATTTTTTCTTCTATGTTAAATAAATAAGGACTTCATTGCTCATTTACTTATTCACTATCCTTTTATAATTTATGTTGGGAAGGTAGCCTTCTATCGTGAGGAATTTAGATAGGGTGTAACAAATGTTTGTTTGAAGACTTGGTAGTTTTCTCCAAAGTTATTGCACATAATGCAAGAACAAAATTATTAGAACCTATTAGAGATGACTAGGTAGTTTTCTCCAAAGTTATTGCACATAATGCAAGAACAAAATTATTAGAATTTATTAGAGATGTGAAGCTTTCAACAGGTATAGTGTGCAATTTCATTGATGTGGCTTGTAAAAGTGATGTTTTTGGTGCAAGTATAGCCATTTTCTTCTTCTATAGTGTGCAATTTCTTTGATGTGGCCAATAAAAGTGATGTTTGTGGTGCAAGTATAGCCATTTTCTTCTCCTAGAGTTTGATGATTAAATGCAAATTAGGTATTTACAAGGTGGCAAATTTTACAACTTAACTCCTTGCTATGTGGTATGCCATGAGGATTTCCCTTTGGAAGTAGGTAAAAGTATTCAGGTTATCTTGTGTGTCAGTCCACTTTTAGTTCAATAGAAGAGCTAACTTAATGGTCTTTCATTTAGAATAATGACAAAGGAAAATAATGCAATGGCAAATATCTTATTCAAAATAGCTTTGTTATTAGATGTTGAATTGGTTTCCTTCTTAAAAGTGTTTTTTGGTGATATATTATTTGTTTCATTTAAATTATTAAATATGCTGCTATTCAACTAGTACTTTTTAATTATCTATAAAATATTAAAATGTATATTTTTGCTTGAGTTAAAAAAATTAATGTTTAATAAATTATATAATTATTAAGATAAGATGATGTCAAGAAAGAGAAAAATTTAACTATAAATGTAATACCACACATTTTCATCCCCAATTTAGGCAAACTACATCATAGACAATAATTAGATCCAACGAACATGTCTACCCGAACCACCGAAGATTGTAAACAGCTATGAACTTTTGCAGAGATGCCCTTTCGTCATTATTTTATTTGTATCTTTCAGTCATCAATGCAGGACATTCTGATCAGCCACCAATTCTTTCTTCTTGTTTCTTGTTATTCATGCAGTTGCTAAGTTTGAAAGCTTTTCGCCGTTATTTGAATAATTTAGACTCTGAACAATTGTCCTAAAATCATTTTAGCTTTGTTTTATTTTCGGCGTAACTTAGCTGTGCATCACTTTTACAGTCAAGTGTGGAAGTATGAACAACATACCCTTAGCAACCTCAACATCATGATAAAGGAACGCCGACATTCGCACTCAGAGAACAGATCACATTTTATACCTTTATAATACATTTCATTTGGATAGACGTAACCTTGAGTTTCGAATTGTTGTGCTGAGAAAATAGGATAGCGATGAAAATAACAAATAATGACAAGAGTAACACTGTTCATAAAACATAATCCTGACATAAGAGTTGTTTGGAAAACAAAATACGATAGCAATCAAGTTGCCAAATAAGGACAACAATATCAATAGGATGATTTGCATCTGAGAAAATTCGAATACCAATATAGTATATCATTGCCCATTATAACTTCTTGCAATGACAATTCCTAGATCAGAAGAGTACATTCTAAGATGGAAAATGGTGCACTGGAAATTGACTTATTGGTTTTCAGTATATTCAACATGCATGCATTGTGAATTGTTTACCGTGGTGGAGCTCTCAAAAGTCTGTTTGGAGAATCATTCGGCTTATCTTATTTTGGGAAATTTGGAAGTGAGAATCATTAGGCTTATCTTATTTTTGGGAAATTTAGAAGTAGAAAAATAGTTGCATTTTCAGAATTGCTTTGGAAATTTCTATAAAATAATTGAAAATGTTTTAATAAGCCACACATGGCATACATCAAATGAAATTTTCTTCAAAACATTGAACTTCAGATGGAATACCCCATGGGTGTTTTTGATGGTGTTGCTCAACTGCACACATGTGGTTGCCCTTTTTGGCTTGCCATCTTAGAGGAACATACTGGCATGGAGGTAGTGGCACTAACACAAAGGCCTCAGCAATGGCCTTATAAGGCCTCTTATGGTTCACTAATTTCCTTGATATCCCTCACACATTCATATCCATGGAATTCAAAAATTATAATTTTTTCTGATTAGCCACTAATTATTTCTTCTTTTTTTTCTTGTTATTCACGCAGTTTCTAAGTTTGGAAGCTTTTAGCACGGTTGTTTGAATAATTTAGACTCCGAACAATTGTTCTAAAATCATTTTAGCTTTGTTTTATTTTGGTCGTAACGTAGCTGTGCATCACTTTTATAGTCAAGTGTGCAAATGTGAACATCATACCCTTAACAACGCCAATATTCTCACTCAGAGAACAGATCACATTTGATACCTTTATAATACATTTCATTTGGATAGACGTAACGTTGACTTTGGAATTGTTTGGCTGAGAAAATATGAGAGCGATGAAAATGACAAAATAATGACAAGAATAACACTGTTCATAAAACATAATCCTGACATAACAGTTGTTTGGCAGACAAAATACGATAGCAGTGAAGTTGCCAAATAAGGACAACAATATCAATAGGATGATTTGCATCTCAGAAAATCGAATACCAATATAGTATATCATTGCGCATTATAACTTCTTACAATGACAATTCCTAGATCAGAAGAGTACATTCTAAGATGGAAAATGATGCACTGGAAATTGACTTATTGACTTATTGGTTTTCAGTATATTCAACATTATTCACTTATTGGTTTTCAGTATATTCAACATGCATCCATTGTGAATTGTTTACGGTAATTGTTTGGAGAATCATTCGACTTATCTTATTTTGGGAAATTTGGAAGTAGAGAAACAGCTGCATCTTTCAGAATTGCTTTGCAAATTTCTATAAGATAATTGAAAATGTTTTAATCAGCCATACATGGCATATATCAATTAAAATTTGCTCCAAAACACGTAGTCATAAGAGGACTGAACTTCAGATGGAATACCCTATGGGTGTTTTTGATGGTGCTGGTTAATGGCACACATGTGGTTGCGGTTTTTGGGTTGCCATCTCAGAGGCACTGACATACAGAACATACATACTGGCATGGAGGTAGTGGCACTAACACAAAGGCGGAAGCAATGGCCTTATGGAGCCTCTTATGATTCACTAATTTCTTTGATATCCCTCTCATTCATATCCATGGGGATTCAAAAATTGTAATTGATCAATTAATGGCAATGCAAACATCAAAAACCCATTATTATATGGTTGGCTGAGGAGAATTGAACGACTATGGAAATTGAATTACTATGGAAACAACACAGCAACTCCACTAGCAGGCATGTTGGCAGGGAACAGAATATGGATGCAGAATATGGATGCAGATGATCTAGCCAAAAGGGGCTTAAATAGTAACACTGGAAAAATGCACTTAGAAATTATGCTGAATCAGAATGTCATAGATATAGGAGACTTCCCATTGCTTATCTAGTTTTTTCATCCCTCTTCTTTTTTATATAATTCTTTTGTAACTCTACTAATCTTATAACTGGTTTGCTTTCAATCATCCTAAAAAAATGGACATGCTGTTATTTCACTCTGTACAGCCTGCTAGAAAAAGCAGATGACATGCTAAATGCATATATGTTCTTTTTGGGTCTGAATGGCATACAATTTTATCATGCAAGCTTATAATTCTGGATATGTATGTGGTCTATTGACTGTTATTTCTCCTTTCATATTTTGTATTTGCAAATACTTGGACGGACTGCTGAAACTTTTATGATGTGGAACAATTGAATGGCATTGTAATCTCCTCTTTTCTGAGCTATTATTACATATTCGTGCTTTTTTCGTACTGGAAAAAAATTGTTTTCCGAAAATGGCTTCTGTTACAACGCGTCTCTGTGAATTACCAGTGTGTCAGAAAAAGCTTGTGGCTGTTTTTCAATTCTGATTTGAACGATACACTTAGTAATTAATAAAGTAAATTTTTAAAAATACGGTTTAGCGATATTTTTGTCATTATATCAATTTGGCTTGGAATTTTAGATTTACGGTGAAGTACCATCATCACTGGTTTATATCGCAGTTGTTATCCAACCAAAAATATATATTTGCCATTGTATCAAATTTATTTTAGCATCTATTGATGCCTAATTTGAGATTAATATCCGGCATATGTGAAATATTGGCCCCTCAAAACTTACAACATCTAAAAGCAATTACAATTTTTACAACACAAATACATCAGCAAGAAGGAAGTCCAATTTCTGCATTAGACATGGTTGGGTTCCTTGCTGTGCCATTTTATGGTTGCTCGGATAACGTATTTGTGAAACGCAGCAGCTACCGTAGCTCCAATAAGAGGACCAACCCAGAAGATCCACTGGAATGTAACAATCAAAATTCAATTCCATAAAAACTGCAATACCGATAAATAGAAAACAGCACAAAGGAGACTAGTATATTCTTCTTACATGGTCGTCCCAGGATTTTTTATGGCCATAAATCACGGCTGCTCCAAAGCTTCTGGCAGGATTGATGCCCGTCCCAGTGATGGGAATGGTTGCCAGGTGTACCAAGAAAACAGCAAATCCAATTGAAAGCGGAGCCAAAGCCTGCGCCACTCAGTATATTAACATCTATTAATGAATCAAATAACAAACGTATACAGAATAATAAAAGCAGTTGGCTTACTACATACACGTTGGAGGAATGGACAATGATAACGTACAGGCACGCCTCCCACCAAATTTCTCACATCCGAGGGCCAGTGCCAAGCGCAAATCCCATTTCCTAACGAAATAGTCCGACAGGAAATCCCAGCACTATTACACCAAAGGCAAAGGCACTTTTGAGACATTTTTTTAAGTCTCAATTTTTTTTTTTTTTTTTTAATATTAAAAATTAATATCAATTGATTTGTTTTAAATATAAATTTTAAAACAAAAATAAGTTGACACAAAAATATTTTAAGACAAAATTTATATTTAAGACAAAAATAGTTTGAGACAAAAATTTAAAGACAAAACTTTATATTTAAGACAAATAGTTTAAGACAAAATTATTTTAAGAAAAAAACAATTTAAGACAAAAGCCTTTTGAAACAAAAATATTTTAAGACAAAACTTTATATTTAATACAATGACCACTTTAGATCAAACATATGTTTAATACGATATTTCACTTCGAATGAAAATGGAGGGCAGCGCTGAGTTTCAGGGTGATCTGCGCGCGCGTTCTGAACTGGAGCTCCCGCGCCCCTGCTTTCTCGGCCCCTGCAGCCCTTTGCAGGCACCCTGCTTGGCAGCCCCTGCTACTGGGCTCTCAATTCTTCCAGGCATCCCCGCTATCGAGCTCTGCTTCCCTCCTCCAACCAGTGCTGCTGCTGGCACAACGTCCGCGTCTGGGTTTTGCGATCGCAGAGGAGCATAGTTGCCGCCATGAATGCGCCTGGGAGTGGAGAGCCTTCTCCCACCCCACCAATCTCTTCAGAAGAAGCATTCAGAAGATTTCTCTCGCAGAAAGGGAAGAAACGTTTGATTCCAGAAGTCCGGAAACTCATCAAAAAACTGGAGGAAATTCCTAAGATCACCCTACCAGAAGACCAGCCGATAAAAATCGCCCATAGCCCTGGCTGACAGAGGTTTGGTATGACAATTTATGGGACGCTGGCCCTCTACAAAAACAACAGATGACTAGATCCAATGCAACTGGAGGCCCCAACTAGAAAACTGTCGGAAGAGGGTATTTCATTTTCTAGTTCACCTCCAAAGAAGATCGAGATTTGGTTTTCAGAAACGGTCTGTATTTTATGGGAAATCAGGGTTTGTATCTTAATAAGTGGACCCCCGACTTCGATCCCTCAATCGATACCCCTAAAGAGGTCCCAGTCTGGGTCTGGCTTCCCAATCTTCTGATCCATTGCTGGAGCTATCACACCTTGCAGAAGATTGGAAATGGCCTAGGTTGTTTCATTGACAAAGCAAATAACAAGGGCCAATATACCTACGTAAGAATCTGTGTGGAAGTCGATCTAGAAGCTGGACTGCCCGAAGCAGTAAAACTTACAGTCAGAGAATGGCATCACTATCAAAAATTGGATTACGTGCAACTGCCTTTCAAATGCAGAACCTGTCACGAACATGGACACTTCCAACGAAATTTCCCAAAAGCTCCAACCGGGGAAAAAGTGGACGAAGAAGGATGGAAAGAAATCAAAGAGGGCAAGGCAGTCCCAAAACCAACTGAGAAGAAAAATTCAAGGCCATTGGTGAAGCCCAGGCCTAAACCAAAAGCCAAAGAAGTTCCAAAAGATGGTTCTTCCTCTGCGGTAAAGACGGATGCCATTGGAACCCAAGAGGAACCAAAAGACCCGTCGAAGAAAGTGAAAGAAGCAGAGGCAAAGTCAACTCTTCCTCCATCAGAGGATGAACAAGGGGAAAAAGAAGAAAATGAGGAGCGCATTAGTCTGGGCTCCAATTCTGAGGTAGATTCGGAAGATGGAGTCTCAGATTCAGACAACTTGCAACTCACTCCTATCAAGTCGGCCAAGGGTCAAAAGTCCAAAAAGAAACAGAGAGAGGAACAAACTTATCTGAATGTTCTCCAAGGCTCTCAGAAAACTCTCAAAGGAATAATGAATACCAGATCTAGGCGCAAGCATGGTCAGGCTCCAAAAGGTGCCACAACCTTCCAATCCAGTGAATAATGAAATATGTCTCCTGGAATTGTAGAGGGTTAGGAAACAGGTTGAAAGAAGAAGCTCTAAAAGACATTGTAAGGATGTACTCGCCTGAAATCCTTCTCATCTAGGAGACAAAATTGGAGGACCTTCTACTCCAAGCAAGCAAAGCATTCTGGCATAAAGGCCAAGGGAGAGCAGTCAGCGCTAGAGGCGCCTCTGGAGGGATTGCCTCCTTTTGGGACAACTCCAAATATGATCTGATTCATGAAGAATG
The DNA here is from genome assembly GCA_000404065.3 of Pinus taeda. Classification (NCBI taxonomy): domain Eukaryota; kingdom Viridiplantae; phylum Streptophyta; class Pinopsida; order Pinales; family Pinaceae; genus Pinus; species Pinus taeda. The sequence continues at coordinate 16,803 of APFE030272877.1, read as the reverse complement.
TTGCCCCCATTGGCTACTCACTAAGCTCCTCCATAAAGAATCTGGCCACCAAGTAAGTATGTTCAATCTTTATGCTCCGGTCTTACCATCTCAGAAAAAAATTTGTTGCACAACCTAGAAAATATTATTATTGCAGGTGATCTAAATGTTACGCTAGCTGCAGAAGAGAAAAAGGGGGGCTCGCTGGTTAGGGACCCAGCTAGAGAATGGGTTGAAGACCTCATTTTACATTGGGAATTGGAGGATATCAAGCCCACATCTGGGAAATTCACCTGGTCAAACAAAAGGATAGGCCCCGGCCACATTGCTGCTCATCTGGACAGATTTCTAGTCCAATCCTCCTTCTTGACTTGTGGTCTAATGGCCACCTCTAAAATTCTACCGAACTACACCTCTGACCATAAACACATTCTGCTTGAGCTCTCCTTGGATGGAAATCTTAGCCTCATTCCCTTTAGATTCAGTTCTCTATGGATTCATCAAGAAGGATTCCCGGAGGTGGTCTCCGAGGCCTGGAACCAACAAGTTCATGAAGGATCCCTTTCTTTGTGTGGGAAGAAAAAATGAGGAGACTTAAAAGGGAGCTCAAGGAGTGGGCTAAAAGGTTGAAAACACCCACCGCCAAAAGAAAGGAGATGCATGATAGTTTAGCAAGCCATCAATTAACAATGGAGAATTTTGATGTAACTCAAATCCTTCTTCAAAAAGAAGTAGAGCTGCAAAAAGATCTCCATAGAGCAAGTAGGGATGAAGAAGAGTTATGGAGACAGAAGTCCAGAAATATTTAGTTACAGGCCGGAGACAAAAATACAAGCTACTTCCATAAGCAAGCTGAAGCATGCAAGCACTTCAAAATAGTAAATGAAATTCACTATCAAAACACTATGGTTAAAGATTCTGAAGGCATAAAGCGAGCAGCCCACTCCTTCTTCAAAGATCTTTACTGTGCCCCAGAAGACCCTCCTATCGATTCTCAAGCCTATCCGATTGATCTTATTCCTCACTGTGTTCAAGATTCTGACAATATTATGCTGACTGCTCCGATCAGTATGAATGAGATTAAAGAAGCTTTGGATTGCATGGATCTGGATAAAGCCCCGGGCCTTGATGGGTTCACTGCAAGGTTCTTGCTGACTTGCTGGCCTACAATTAAAAAAGACCTTCTAAGAATGATCCGTAAATCTCAGACATGCACCAAGATTGGAGGCAGTACCAACTCAGCCTTCCTTGCCTTGATTCCAAAATACAAAGGTGCCACCGATTTTAGCAGATTCAGGCCCATCTCTTTGTGTAATACAAGTTATAAGCTGATTACAAAAACAATAGCCAACCATATTAAGAAAATTCTGTTGGTCATCATCCCTGAAAACCAAGGAGGATTCATAAAAGGGAGAAAGATTCTTGACAATATTGTGCTGGTGCAAGAAGCAATTCATTCAAGCTGTCATCGAAAAGAGAAAGGCATGGTGATTAAGCTAGATTTGACAAATGCCTTTGATAGGGTGAGACAAAAGTTCTCATAACTTGGGTGAAAGCCTGCATTGCCTTCCCTTGGATAGCGCCTCTGGTTAATGGTCGTTCAACGAAATTTTTCCAGGCCTCGAGGGGGCTAAGACAAGGTTGCCCTTTGTCCCCGCTTCTTTATGCCATTCAAGCTTCAGTGCTCAGCTTCCAACTAGACTACTATCAATAGATCCAAACTCTGCCAGCCCTGAGAATGACTCACAATGTTAAAGACATAAATCATGCCCAGTTTGCTGATGATACATTATTGCTTGGAGGAGCTAGCATAAATTCTGCTAGAACCTTCAAGAAGGAGTTGGACATTTAAAGGGAGGTTTCGGGTAGCAAGATTAATTATGTAAAAAGCACAATCTATGGCTAGAATTGCTCGATCAAAGATTTGACAGACATAGCAAGGCTATTAGAAATGGAAATAACCCTGACCTGGGAGTCATTTAAGTATCTTGGGATCCCAATCTTCAAATCAAATCCTAAGGTAGCTCATTGGATGCCCCTGCTAGACAAGCTAAAACTCAGAATACAAGCTTGGGGAGCCTCATGGTTGAATAATGTTGGGAAGGTAATCCTTATGAAATCCGTTCTCATAAGTCTCCCAGTTTATTAGAACTCCATTCTACTAGCCCCTAAAACCTTTATTAGTAAAGTGGATGGTCTCCTGAGAAGATTTTTGTGGGAGGGAGGGAAAAATAATGACAAAAGGCTCCATTTAGTTAATTGGGACACTATTAAGAAGCCATTCTTGGAAGGAGGTCTCCAAATGCGGGATCTGGCAGCCCAAAATCTTGCTCTGGGTTCCAATCTCCTTTGGAACATTGTTTCTAGGAATCCTAGTTGGAGCAAGAGAGTTATGTGGAAAAAATATTTTCATGGGTAGCGTTTGAGGTGCTTGGACCAGCGTCCTATAATTTCCAAAGGATCACCAATTTTCAAAATCTATCTCACAACTTTGAAACTTTTCAGTCATAAGCTTTATTGGATCCCAGGTAATGGGAAAAAAATAAAAATTTGGGAAGATTCAATTCTTGGAGATCAGCCCTTGAATTAGATGGCAGAACTGGGAAATATCAGACCTTGGCTTCAGGCCAGCAATCTGGAAACCCTTTGGGACATCTCCAATTGGACAAATGATGCATAAAGTATATGGGATGGTTGGAATTTGGGGGAGGCCCCTCATTGGCTGGATGGTGAAGCCAATTTATTGTTGGATTTGCTCCAAGGAAAATCTCCCTTAAAGGCCTCTTCTAAGGTCAAAAGAGGGTGGGGTTCTCTTTCAGGCTCTTACTCAACAGCAGAAGGTTACAAAAGTATGATGGTTGTCCCTAGCGTCCCCCCAGAGCCAACTCAATGGAAATTTATTTGGTATTTTCTTGCTCTCCCCAAAATTGACTTCTTTTGTTGGACTCTAGCACATAAAAGTATCCTCACTAGAGATAACCTGAGGAAGCATGGAATGGAAGGTCCCTCCAGTTGCCTTCTTTGTGCATCGGATGAAGAAACAGCTAACCACCTGTTCTTATTGTGCCCCTTTGCTAAAGAAGTTTGGAAGGGTGTCCTGATGTTAGGACCTGACAAAATAGAGCTTCCAGGAAATATTCAAGACCTGCTAAGAAACTGGGCCAAGTTATCCTCGTTCTGTCTCTCCAAAAAAAGCCTTCTCAAGGCTAGCTGGATGTGGATCCCCAAATTCACATGCTAAAAACTGTGGTTGGAGAGGAACAACAGAATATTTAGGGAGGAGCGTTGTAACCCGGTCAGAATTATCACTAAGATCAAAGCTCTATTGGGGAAGGCCTTAGAAACCAAACCCACCATAAGAAATGGCATGATTCTGGACAGTGAGGAAGATCAATGGTTAAAAGAGCTTGTTCCAAATCATCAAAATAGATCCATTCCTCCTGCTAAAGCCCCTTCTCATTGGGAAATTCGTCTGGAAGAACAAGAATTCATCAAATGGAAATCTGCTTTAGATGATCACTACCTATTCTTCGATGGGGCCTCTAAAGGTAACCCAGGAAAGGCGGGTGGTGGGGGAGTTATCTTAAGCCTAGGTGGCTCAACTGAGTTGTGCTTTTCTTGGGGTCTGGGGCATGAAACAAACAACATAGTAGAGGCTCTTGCTCTATGGTAGGGTCTAAATCTGGCTATTAAGAGGAATCTCCTCTCCATCTCAGTCTTTGGAGACTCCAGACTAATTATACAGGCTATGAACTCTCAAAAGATCCCTTCTCAGGTGCATTTAGCTCCCATTGTAAAATAAAGTTAGACTATTGTTGCCCAAGTTCCACAAAATCTCCTTCTATCATGTTCTGAGGAAGTTAAACTCACAGGAGGACTTGGCAGCCAACCTAGGCTCTCTCAGGAGTAGGAGATCTCTGTTAGTAAACAATGTTGAATCGAACTGTAGCATTCCTTAATTTTGGAGTTGTCTGGGCCTCTGTTCCTTTGAGCATTTCGCTGATTTAGATTCTCCAGACTTCGGGACCGAACCATTTTGAGCTGGCTGCTGTTAGGAAATGCGGACTCATCCACAAGGGAAAAATCAGAACGCAACCGTGGCATTTTCGATCTTTGTTCGTCGTTGGAACTCACTGCTGTGTCTGGGTAGGTGCTGGGGAGTTCATGAGGGCCTCTTCAAGGCCAATTTACCACTCTTGGCATTCTTAAACACTATATAACACTCCACCAGACATTTCAAAAAGAAAACACAGTGATTCTTGGGATGATCCAGCATTCTGACGCGTTGGATCTCCTCTCTGCAAGCTAGGAAGCAGAGCTACGTCACAGAAAGAAAAAGCAGCGGAATTTCAAGGCACCATTCTGAAACCAAATCAAGTTCTTTTTCAAGCCTCTATTTGCATTCACAATGTAACTCATTTAGCAGACTATTCAAAAGAAAAATCTTCTTTCTCAGTCGACTATAACAAGGAAATACATGGTTTCAGTGTTAAAGTCCTCGGCAGCTAATTTGCTGAATTTTAAATAAAAACTAACCATTTCTGTCAAAAAAAAAGAAAATGGAGAGCGGAGCGCTTAGGGTTTGACGCTGCTCTGCAACTGGCAGACCTTCAAAAACTGCGTCGTTCTACCATTAACCTTCAGCCATAAGGCAGCTATAGCACAATAAGGAACAACTATCGCGCAATGGAATCCCCTCAGGGGGAGGACATGATGCCTCCCCCCGCTGATACAGATAACAGCCTGCGACAGACTGAAAATGTCAAGATTGACCATCCAGAAGATACAACAATAAAGAATGAAAATACGCTAACGAATAACAACACAAATGAAGAACCATGAGCGACGTCAAACACCTGCATGTCGGTAGCAGTTGACAGACCCAAAATCGAGCTCCCAAGTCAGTGCAGAAACACTCAGATCCAGTTTATGAGGGATCATGCTTTGATAGGAAAGTTCATAGGCCTTTGGCTAACGGAGAAAGCTTTGCATAGCTGGATCACAGCCAAATGGAAGCCAAAAGGGCATATAACACTGCATTTAGGGCCTAAGGGCTTCTTTACTGCCATTTTCAATTGTCTAGAGGACCGAAACAGGGTATTGGATGGAGGACCATATTTCTTCAATGCAGCAAGGTTGTACCTAAGAGGATGGATTGAACGCTTTAACCCGGAAAAATAAGATCTGAGCTGGGCCCCGGTGTGGTTGCGCCTTTATTCTCTCCCCCTGGAGTATGGGAACGAAGACTCTTTGCGAGACATTGGGAATGGTTTAGGCAAATTCATCAAAGTGGCAGAGGAGATAAAGTTGAATCGATACACCTCCTATGCGCGGATCTGTGTATACATGCACCTCAGCAAACCTCTCCCAGACACGGTAAGCCTCTACCATGATGATTATGAATGGTTACAAACAATAGATTACGAGCATGTACCATTCCGCTGTCGAAAATGCCACGCCCTGGGCCATTTATTCCGAGACTGTCCCTCCAATATGAAATCCACGACCACCGCTTCAATGGACAAATCTGACCCAGATGGGTTCACAAAATTTCCCAATCTCAAAAAGACCCATAAAAATCCCTCTACCTTAGTCAAAAAACCTGTCACCAGCACCTCCTTGCCTTCAACATGCAACAGCTTTGAAATCCTACTCCAGCCGAAGGTTCATATTTTAGATAATTAGAAACAACTTAAAGCCATTCCTAAGACTTCCGCCCATTCTGCTCCATCAAGTTCAAAGAAAGCCATCACTTCTAAGCAACCCACAGACACCAAAATGCCCTCTCCCAGTAACACGCAGAAAAGGACTGCTCAAGCTATGGAGGTAGATAGCACTCAAATGCAGCTCATGATTGTAGATGATACAGAGGCAGAGCAGGAAATAGTACATCACATGGAAGAGGAACCGAAGAGCTTCGACATCAGAGATCTAGATATACTGGGACTTGAATAGGCTTGTAAGAAAAAGGAATATGACAAAATTCCTGAGCGACAACTAGAGAACTTAGAAGTAATTCTCTCAAGAGCACAAAAGCAAAGATCATTAGGCGTCCAAATTGGTAGTTAGTGGGATGGAAGAAATATCTTCAAAGACAATAAGAAACGAGGACAGAAAATCGATCTTCAGAGAACCATTCGCATAGGGGAGATGCTGCTGGAATCTGGAAGATACTCCAAGCTCACCAAATACTATAATACCCTTCCCAATCATGAATCATGAAGCTCATCTCATGGAACATCAGAGGGCTCAACAGCTTGGGGAAGGGACAATTAATAAAGGACATGCTACGATAGGAAAAGCCTCAAATTCTCTTCTTGCAGGAGACCAAGTGTAATTCCACAACATTGGATCAGATCCTTGCCAAAGCGTGTCCAGGAAGCAAAGAAGTAGTGGTGGAAGCCGTGGGAGCCTCAGGAGGGCTAGCCATCATTTGGGATGATAGAGCTATAACACTTACCAACATACATGCTAGTAAGCACTTTATTCAGGCCAAAATTCATTTAACAGGACAAATGTTCATGGACACTTAATTAATGTCTACTTCCCCCAGGAGGCAACAAACAAAGTAGACACACTAAACACCCTAACTCAGATCAACTCAGAAAGATCCCACCCACTTTGGATCACAGGAGGGGACTTCAACATGATTACAAGATTGGAGGAAAAAAGAGGAGGACAGATTAAGCTGGACTGTGAAAGCACACACTTCAAAAACTACATTCATAACAACAGGCTTATAGATATGGAATTCAACAATGGCGTCTATACTTGGAACAACAAGCGTGCAGACGTCCACTAAATTGCATCTCGGTTAGACATATTCCTGATCTGTGATAATGCAATACATCTTGGCAGGGATCTCTTGGCCTCTATATTGCCACTCTTTGGCTCAGACCATTGGCCTATTAGGCTTCACTGGAAAAGACTGGGAGACAATGTTTGCAGGCACTTTTGCTTTGAAGCCTTTTGGCTGAATCACCCCCATTTTCATAACCTGATAACAGAGACATGGAGAAATTTCACACCACCAGAAGGCGCAAAAATGTACAAGCTCCAATGTCGACCTTTTGATCGTGCACGAGATTTTGAACCGGAGCTCCTGCGCCCCTGCAACCTCGCCTCCTGCGGCCTTCCACAGGCCTCCCGCTTGGCAGCCCATGCTGTTGGGCCTCCAGTCTTCCTCCTCGGCACCCCCGCAGTCGGGCTCTGCCCTCCTCCTCTGGCCAGTGTTACAACTAGCTCCCTTTTGGCCTTTCCATGGCTAGGATCGACCCCTCCCAGATTCAAGACAATGAAGACCAGGCTGAGATCTTCACCTCTATCATTTCTGAAAATGCTACCATCCAAAACAAACCCATAGCTTCAAAGTTCATCAAGAAACTGGCTGACATCCCAGAAATCTCCCTTCCCCCTAGTCTCCCAAGGAAGGCAATGATCTCTCTAGCAGAGAGAGGTCTGGTTGGACAATTTACTGGCCTGTGTCCCTCTCCTAAAGCTGTACAGAAATGGGTGGAGCGCAACTGGAATGCGAACATCCAAGGAAAAATCGCAATAAGATTCTATGGTAGGGGTTACTACAGATTCCTCTTTGAAACCAAGGAAGACCGGAATCTCATCTTCAGAAATGGTCCCTACTTCATGGATTCGAGAGGTCTCTATCTAAACAGATGGTCTCCTAACTTCGACCCAGAAATGGATATACCTAATGCAGTCCCGGTTTGGGTTCGCTTGCCCCATATCCCTCCTCATTGCTGGGGAGATGAATCAGTCAAAGCCATTGGGAACGTTGTCGGAAAGTACATCGACAGATGCGAACCAAAGGACAACATGCACGCATGTGCAAGGATCTGTGTTGAAGTCAACTTAGGAAAGGGCCTTCCAGAAGCAATCAAGATCAAAGTGGACCAATGGACCCATATTCAGCAGTTGGACTATGAACAAATCCCGTTCAAATGTAAGGTATGCCATGAATATGGTCATTTTGCTAATAGGTGTAGTAAACTAAAAGAAAATGAAATGAATGAAAACGCTGAAGCCAGTGAAGACACATGGGAGCAAGTCAAAAAAAAGAAAGAAAACCCCAAACAGTCTGGCCCAAAACCAAAGCCTCCCCCAGAAATCCAAGCTGCATCCTTCTCCGCCCCTCCCATATTGACTCAGCCATTACCATCTACATCAAACCCCTTCGAATCTTTGGAGGAAGAAGAACCCTCATCCCCCAACTCTCCTCCTGATCCACAGGAGCCCCCTCTCCCTGAAATCTAGCACCAAGACACTATCGAATCCTCATTGCCTCTTACTATTTCCTCTCAGCCTCTTCTTGATCCTCCCCTCAACAGAATCACCAGAAGATCATATAAAGATCACGGGGGTTCTAGTGAACCCTCCAAGAAACTTGGCCCAGGCAGGAAATTTGCTAAGCAGTACAGGGATGAGAACGTGCAAAAGGACATAGCAATGGGAACGCAGACACCCATAGAAACTTATATCCTGGGGCAGCATGACAAAAAAGCAATCAACAAGGACCAAGGGAGGCGAGCACGTCCCCGCATACCGCATATCCAATGATGAAAATATTATCTTGGAATATCAGGGCACTTGGGCACCCCTCTAAGGTAGCAACCCTAAGGGATCTTATCATTTTTGAGAAGACAAGAATTATTATGTTACAAGAAACAAAAAAAAACCACAAGGGAATGAATAAAGTCATTGAGCAGCAGAGACAGTATAGAGGAAGCATTAGTGAGGCAAGAGGAGCCTCAGGAGGAATAATAACAATTTGGAATCAAGGTATATGGAACTGTATTTCAGAAACAATAAATCAACACTGGATCAAAACAACTATTGAAAATAAAGCAGATGAGCAAGCCATTATCATCTACAACATCTATGTGCCGAATCACTGCAGAGATAAGGATAGTTGTTCACATGATCTAAAAGACAGTCTGGACAAGTGTCGCCTTTATCCTCCCAAAGTCTATAATCGAAGCTGCACTTGCCGTAAGTTGCCGCAAAGGTTGTTGCATTAAGTGAAGTATGTGTTATATGTTCTGGATGGTCTATGTTGTATCAATAAGTTTTCAAGTGTGTGATCGTAGTGAATTTTTATCACTATTCACATAAGTTCCACTGATCCCACACTTAGCTAAATTTTGGAGTTTCCTTAGCAACCTAGCCTCATCCAACTTTCCTGAACTACACACATCACATATGTAACCCTCAAGCTTTTCTGTTGCTTGTTCGAATCATGCAATGTGTAGAAATCCCTACCTCCCTTACCATTCAAAAATGCATAGTGGTTTCCTCCAGTGTCCTTCCCTCAACCGAAACCCATTGTCTCCAAAAACTATGTAGTTTTGTCCCTTGACTACCCAGTCTGCCTTGCATCCTAAATTGCATAGATGTGTCTTCGCAAGGTCTCATCCCAAGTAGTGCCTTACATCCTAAAACTGTGTAAATGTGTCCTCCCAAGGCCTCATCCCGCAACAGTCACTACTCGTTGAAACTACACAATTATGTCTCTCATGGACCATGAAGAAAGATGACATGATAGATGACTCTCAAGGAGCTGAGGATAAAAATAAGCAGACCAAGAAACCCAAGGTATGAGAGAATATTAGTACCGCATGAAGACTCCATCTGATGCATAACCCTTTGGAGGCTAGGTATGGAAAACAAAGCATGTCTTTTGAAATACACCTCTTAATGTAGCTTAAAAGTTTGCTTATCATTGTCATATCATTCCGTCTTCAATGACATTCATGGTTGCAAGAACTAAAAGTCATTCCATGTGTTTGATCTATGTGTCTTGCTCCCTTTCACTTGTTTATTACATAGCTTAGAAGATGAAGAGTATTACCACTTGTTTATTTAAGGTACTGAGGTTGTGACCAACATGATCTTATGACTAACCAGGCACGATGCAAGGCATCCTAAGTGGGATGAAAGATGTTTGATGATATGTATGTAGTCAGTACACTCCTCTGCATTACTCCTTTGCATTAATCCTTGCTTTGTATCTTGCATGTACGCTCACCGCTTGTTAGATTTGGCTACCTGCTGCCAATAGTCTCCTAGCTCTTTCTTGACAAAGAAGGTGAAGGAATTTCCTTCAACCTGATTTCTTCAAGGCTCTTCATAGAAATTATAGAGCTAAGAGAAGGAGATGTGGAATCTCACTATCAAACTCTTGAAAATACTTTGCATGTTCGAATATATCCAAACAATTAAGCTACCACTTGACAACATTGTCATTCTTGGAAGACTCAAGAAAGATCACATCTCTAGATATTATAAACTTCTTATTCACTTCATCATAGAGATGGTATGCTTTGGAGGTATGAGTACCCAAAGAAGATACATTTGTGATTCCTTGCACTGAGTTTTTTATATGTTCCTTAGGTATGAAGGCATAATATGAGGAATCAAAAACCCTAAGATGCCTCACCAAAGGAATGTGGACATACCACATTTCATAGGGAGTCTTATTTCTAATAGCAAGAGTTGGACACCTATTATTTATATACACAACACATAGAACCACATCAGCCCAAAACCTTATGAACTTAACATTTGAACTATGCCAAGTTCATAGTGAAAATAATACATTCCAATGAACTATGTGTTGAAAAATGTAGCAAGAAATTCTCAATTTGATTTTTCCTTGATTAAATTGAAAAAATTCAAATTTCCACATCAACAGACAACTTGGATGATGTTAACTTGTGTGAATTAACTTCGAGAGAGCAATAGAGTAGGTTTGTGTCTTGTGATTTTGATTAAAACTTCATAAGTAGTTGCAACTCTGCACCATAATTTCTACAAGGATGGTGGAGGCAAATTACAGAATATTTGTTAGTAGACAATATCCCTACTTAAAAGTATCTATGACAACTTTTGCGAGAAGAAGATGTTGAGGATAAAATATTGGATTGTGGAAGAATTAGTCACAAAATTCACAAGGGCAGTAATTTTGGTTGCAGGTGTGGAGGTACATGGATTAAATGTAATTGTGTAGTAGACAAGTCACAGGTACTCCTTTGATATTTGTTAATGATGTGTTACTATTTGGTAGATTGACCTCTTTTGATCGGTATTTGCACACCTTATGAATGATAATAAATCTCATATGATTTCTTCTTACCGGGATGATGCATTAGTACTGGAGATTTATCATAATTTTGGTGTTATCTCCACTGCATTGGATGCAGATTTTGAAAATCTTAGATTTATGCTCTAGCCTAATTGTTATGGAATTAAGGATTGGAGTTTACTTATAGAGAAAATCCACTCTAAACTTTTATCATGGGCTGATCCAGGTGGATATTGGTGGCCGCCTGCCAAGTCCACCTGGACCCCCACCATTGTCTTTCTCAGCATTTTCAGTTTCCTTAATTGTAGCACAACTTACTATTTTTAGCAGTTTTTCGGTCCTGAACTTCCGGAGCCGTTTTGAGGCCCTAAACGACGTTTTTTGGGGGATCCGGGGGCAACATGGGTCCATGGAACATGGATCGATGTTGCCCATTCTAACAATGATAGTGCTCGAATAGATCTTTCTAATGAGCTATTGTACGCGTCAAACGGAGATCATACGCTAAAGTTACGACCCCGGGAAGTTCATGTACCAACTTACCCCCAAACGGGGCCCACAGTTTGGCGTTTCATCTCCTAGGGTTAGGTTTTGGAA
>APFE030272871.1:0-11005 GCA_000404065.3 Pinus taeda | reverse complement strand
CCTCTTTGAGGGTTTTAACCACGTCAAAAATACTGGTGTATTGATCTGTGATCTGTTTGTGAGCGGTGTCCTTTGGTGTTCTGTCTGAGGAACTTACCTTGTAAATTCCTACAATCATCGACTGAGATCATCATAGAAGAATACATCTTCCGGGTAAGGATGTTAAACATCCTCGAGTTTCTTTGATAGAATTCTCATCAAACTATTCACCAATGTAGAAAGGAAGCAAAAGGTTTTCATAAAAAATCCCAACTTGTGGGATACAAGGAATGATGGTATGATGACATGACAGGAAATCAGGGTTGAAGAATAAAGTCCTTTCAAATGAAGAAGTCTGGATGACTGAAAGAAAGATGAGGTACATATGCTGACATAGGATATTATAAAGTTATGACATATGGTTGCAGATAATATGGATCACTATCTCCATCTTGAGAAACATGATCAAAAGTAGAAAGGATCTTCTCCTCTGAAAGATTGCAGCAAAGCATAAGTCACACTAGATAAAATCAACATAATATGTTCTCACATGAATCATGAGGAAGCTGGCTACAATCAAGGAACTATGATTGGAAGCTCGTGGGAATGAAATGTGTGTGAGATAGGAAGAGATCATGATAATATGCAACGAATGTAAAAAGCAGTCAACATCCGAAGTCCAAGAAGATTTGACTAGGAGTTATCCTGGAAGGATGTGAAGACACTGATGGAAGTCAGAAAAAGATAGAAACCCTTGACAAAGGATATCATTGGGGGATATGTCAATCTGCATATAGGATGTTGATACTCACAAGAAGATGTCATGGTAAAATATCATCACGAAGGTAATTCTGATTTGAAATAATTGATTATGTTTGAACTAACATCTGTTTGGTCTTATGTAGGACTATTGAAGAGAATATCTGTAAATGACTTCCATGCATATCATATAGAAGGATGTAATACATCGTCCTTCTGAAATATGCCATGAAAGCAAAATGACATGAAGCAAAATCCAAATGGAGAATTTGATGGATCACTTTTCGATGAGTTGAGGACATGATTGACTCATGAATAAAAGTGATGTATGATCTATGCCCTATATATAGAGTTCCCAAAGGATGAAGACTCCTTAGCAAAGAAGAAAATTATGACATCAAAGGAAGGAGCTATTCATGCAGCTTATTGTTTAGGATCTTCACATGAAGAACTGCAATAGGTCCCTTGCTAAGAGGGAGCCTGAGAAGAAGTTTCGTACTTGGAAGAAACTTGGAAATTCCTAAGCTGGAAGTTTAGGTACATTCCTTTGTGCTAGAAATGAGTACTTTCCTTTAATGGAATAAAACCTCCTGGCATAAAAAGGAGTGATAGACATGTTGTTTTGATCTTCAGAATGGAGGATTGTGTAATCATTTGGCATCCGATTCTCTTAGGGGATGAGATAGGGCATCCCATGAAAGAGTAGTCGTGGAGGACTTATATTCTTTTGGGACTGGGGAGTCCAAGAAAAGAATAGTCCTTATGGAGCATATCCTGAGTGAACCCGGGTGGGGTATGTTCCTAGAGAGACAATGATGAGTATGTCTATAAATCATTGGTCTCGTCAGCATTGTGCTCTGATCTTATGGAGAGATAGAGTTGTTAGTCAAGGCCTTCCTATATAATAATGCTGGTTGGTATGATGCTATACAAATGAGTTATAAATTTGAATTCTTCTTATGAAAGATTCTTTAGATTGAGAAAATCCAAGTACCATTATGAATACCTCCCTAGTTAAGAGGGAGTGTTGAAAAGCGTAACTAGGTTCGGTCTTCATAATGACATGTAATTATGATTTTATGTAATGAGATGTAAATAAGAAAAATAAAATTATTATATTGACTTGCTTCATGGGTTTCATGAGTAAGGGATTTTGTTTTTGAGTCAAGACTCCCATTGAGGGTCTTTAGGATTTATTTGTCATCTATTCATAAAATGTAAGTGTCATTGTCATGTAAATGAAGTCATGTTACACTTTATAAAAGGTCATCTTGTTTATCCTCCAAGAACTTGTCCCCAAACCTCTTCAACTCGGCCTACAAACAATGAAGAAGTTGCTAAATCAAGTCGACCTAACTCTAGCTGTCAAGTCGGCCTATAGACCCAGTGAAGAGGTGTATATATAGAGGAACTCGACCTCATTTAGACGTACACAATTCGGACAAGCAACTCGACTTGAAGAAGTGCAAAGAAAGGGTGAAAAAGGCAGTAGAATGAAGAAGGAAGAGAATAGAAGTGCGAAGAAAGGAGAGAAAGGATTCTTCCGAGTAATGCAAAGTTAGGGTTTCTTCTGGGCCAATAAAAGTGACTTTCTTCTGGGGTAGCAAAGTATCTTCTGGGCAGTGCGAAGTTAGGGCAGCGAAGTTTCTTCTGGGGCAGCAAGAAAGGACTCTTCTGGGAAGGTTGACGTAAAGACCTAGAGACCGAGATTCTCTAGGGGAATATGAGAAGAAGCAGTAAGAAGGAGAGAAACCGAGTTTCTCCAGCAGAAGTCGAGGAGAGCAATTCAAGGTCAAGAAGAAAGGCAAAGGGAGGAAGAGGCAGAGCATCAAGGTTGGTGACAAGGTTCTTGGGAGGATACTAGAGTCAAGGGTTTGTGTCATGGTCTTGGTACTTATCAATTGAAGATCTAGAAGGAGAATTTTGATCGGGTTTTCCTCTCAAAAGGTGAGAGGTTTTGGCCTTGGCTGGAGAAGCCTACAAACTGTGTCACTTGTCTTTTGATTATGCATTTTGGTAATTTTCTTGATGAAAGAACACATTAATAAGCTAAAGAAGCAAAAGACTAGAAGATAAAGAAATAAAAATGCATCATGAGCAATTATCAAGTAGAGAAATTGTTAACTTTGAATGTCCTAGATTTCTCAACAAAAAGGCCCCATTGGCTATATATATATATATTATGGTGAGTTAGAAATTTACTTTGATAATCGATTTATTAACTTAAGCATAGATAGAGTCCAACATTAGCCAATATGTATACTATTGCACTACATGCAAGTCATGCATATGTAGCTATCATATGGGTAGCCCGTATGTATGTTAATATTCACATTCTATTTGTAATTGTAGGTGGGTCATTACATCCTAGAACAATATGATACATAGGCTATAGCATGTTCTCAAACAATGTACAATATTCATTTACCACTATAACTAGATGGGAATTTTTAGATTTTAAGCCTAATGTCCAGGAAGATGACAGGTTGATTAAGATGTAGAGTTAAAATATTCAATTGATGAGCATATAGAGCCATTTTTTGACATGTGGTTAGACCTACCATACATCATCATATCAATAGAGTGTTCATTGACGAGACACTCAATTTTGTATTAACAATTATTCTTTTATGTATAAAGCATGGTGCATCGTGATTTCAATTGTCAGATTTATGAAATAACTAATGATTTCAGTTCTAATGTTGTCATTCATGAATGGTTTTGATTTTCAACATTGAGTTTGTTTTTAAAAGATTAAAATTAAAAAAATATTAGTGTATTTTGTATACGTGACTTTTCCCCATCATATCCGGATCTTGGCTTTTCAAGAATCTGGTGGATCCGTATCCGTATTCGAATTCGGATCTGTATCCATTTCCATCTCCTGGTAACTTAGTGTTTTTCTTTTATAATTTTGGCACTGTATTGAAAGATGCATAGAGTGGTTCATGGATGGCATCTGTTTAGAAATTGAGCCAACTTGCTTTGTACACTTTTTAAAGTATACGAGATTGGAAGTTGAGGTATGGCAAAGATTATATCTTGGATGTTAGAATTGATAGAATTTAGTTTTCACAAATTCTGAAGTATGTCTAGTGGATTTTAATTTTATGGCCATAGAGCAAATAATGTCTAGTGGATTTTAATTTTATGGCCATAGAGCAAGTAATGTCTAGTGGATTTTAATTTTATGGCCATAGAACAAAGCATGCATTCATTGCTTACTCTTGCATTGGTTGATGTCATATATGACTAGTTTCTTTTGTACTTAAACGTTAAGAAAATGTTTTGCAGGGTTCTCATGATGATGTTGCAACAATGACTCTCACAGGAAACATGTTGAGAAATAAAGGAGCAGAAGCTCCTAGAAAGAGATCTCGGTTAGGTGACAAAACAAACATATTAGTTGATATAGTAGTAAGTACGAGATATATGGTTGATATTTTATTGTGTTTTATTAGTCTTGGGAGATGTCTTTAATTTTCATTGCTGTAAATGATGCATGAAAATAAATTCTTGCTTTACTTTTACAGAATGAAGCCGTCAACTTAGTTTCCAATAGATTAATGATAAAAATGAAAAAAAACTATTTGTTAGTATTCAATATATCACCTCTGAAATTTGCACTTCAAGCGGTAAAGCCCTAAAGCACAAGCCACAATGTAACCCCGGCGGAACCCAGGAAGGATTCCCACTGTGATCACAACAGTGCTTCTTCTCACTTTAGGTCAGTTCTTTTCTGGTGCAACACGGGTTTCCCTAAATAAATGTATGATATATTTTAGAGAAAAGGATGATTGTAGGTTGCTAAGACTAGTATCAATCTAAGAGCTGTGGAGTCAAATAATACAAACAAATAGGGCTTGATGTCATGTATAAGAAGACATAGTCAAGCTAACAACAATGTGCCATGACTGATCCAAGTGGATCTTTTAGGTTATGAGAGTTAATGCGGTCCCTTATACAACAATCAACATCAAGAATATGTAGCCAATAGATAATCTGCAACTATAGAGTATTGAAGGAAGCACCATAACATAAGGTTACAACGAAAAGAATCAAGCAAGACAGCCTTGAAATCAGTGGACATCCCAAGTTACAAGTTACTGCTTGGATAACAACCTCATAGGATGAAATGAGCCATTAACATGTGCTATACTACATTGGATGTCCTAGAAATCATTAGAGAGTAGCTTGATGATTTACAGTGGAAACATGAATGGTTTGAAATTTCTGTTTATCATGGTTAGACACATCTTCTTATGTCAGTCTTGGTTTAGTCCTAGGCAATTTTCACCTTTATTGAGGAATGTGAGATGATTGAATTTTCCATTTAAGCTTAAATTCTGAAAATATTCTTTTTGTGGCTCTCTTCTAGGGATTAGTGGAATTTGCACAACAAAGGTGTTTTCTTTAGAGCACTAGTGCGTGGGAATTTTGTTTCTTGGATGAATTTTGGTGTGTTAGAATTTAGAAGAGCAGTCTGTTAACAAATTTTGAATGGCAAGAGAGGATGTATCCATGTTGAGTCAACTGATGGCCTATGTGCCCATATGACACTCAATTGGTATACTAGTTAGCAATCTAGTTATTCATGCAAGCTCTTATTCTAGTGCAGATCCTATACTTCTTGTTACCCATCCAAATGCATGGTAACCTGGGATAATTTTTTTTTTCCTATGAGTAAGCTTGCCAACCAGCAATCCCTACATGCAAATGCTTTCTTTTAATGGTGCATGAATGTAAAGGTACCCCTGCTAGTATAAGGGTTAATAAGTCCCAAAATATTGAATATAAATAAAATATCAAACAACAAAAACATCAAGGGGAGGTTGAAAATTGAAATGACCGCAATTCTTTCTGGAAAAAGTGTGGATGGGCTAAAAATACTTAAGACGAGTTCTGTGAGTGAGCTTGTTATGGAAAATGGTGTTACAAGATTTCTTGCGATAAAGGTTTTCTGTTTCTCATTTCATTTTCTTATTAATCTTTTCCTGTTTAGAATGCTTTTCCTGAAATTTTGAGCTTTTTGGTTATCTGAATTGATTCTGGAAAGTGTTTTTCTTTTATGATTTTGGCATTGTATTGAAAGATGCATAGAATGGTTCATGGATAACATCTGTTTAGAGATTGAACCAGCTTGCATCGTATATTTTTTAAAGCATACTATATTGGAATTTAAAGCATGGCAAAGATTATATTTTGGATGTTAGAATTGATAGAATTTGGTTTTCACAAATTCTGAAGTATGTCTAGTTGATTTTAGTTTTATAGCCATATATCAAAGCATGCATTCATTGCGCACTTTTGCATTGGTTGAAGTCATATACAACTAGTTTCTTTTGTTCTTGAACTTTAAGAAAATGTTTTGCAGGGTTCTCATGATGATGTTACAACAAAGACACTCATAGGAAACGTGTTGACAAACAAAGAAGCAGAAGCTCCTAGAAGGAGAGCTCGGTTAGGTGACAAAACAAGCATGTTAGTTGATAAAGTAAATACAATATATATGTTTGATATTTTATTGTGTTTTATTAGTCTTGGGAGATGTCTTCAATTTTCATTATTGTAAATGATGTATTGTTGCCACCTAAATCCACACTTAGGCTATGCGGAGAAAATCTTTAAATTCACTTGGTGTGGCCTTGGGGGCAAGTCTCAAGCTGAGTAGCTATCACTCAATTCTAAACTTTAAGAAAATGTTTTGCAGGGTTCTCATGATGATGTTACAACAAAGACACTCATAGGAAACGTGTTGACAAACAAAGAAGCAGAAGCTCCTAGAAGGAGAGCTCGGTTAGGTGACAAAACAAGCATGTTAGTTGATAAAGTAAATACAATATATATGTTTGATATTTTATTGTGTTTTATTAGTCTTGGGAGATGTCTTCAATTTTCATTATTGTAAATGATGTATTGTTGCCACCTAAATCCACACTTAGGCTATGCGGAGAAAATCTTTAAATTCACTTGGTGTGGCCTTGGGGGCAAGTCTCAAGCTGAGTAGCTATCACTCAATTCTAAACTTCTCCATCTAGGCTAACCTCTAGTGAAGCCAAGGGGGGTGGACCCAATGAGACAAAAAGACTAAGGCTTGATTAAGCTAAGTTAAACTAAATCAAGTTCTAGGAGTTAAATGAAATTACACAAGATACATTCGACCATCAATAAATAAATGCAGCATGTAATTTTCAAAGCATATAAATAACTTCACCATGAAACAACAGATGTAGCAATGACAATTAGATGAATGAAGTGCTGAAATAGCAAATGGGATAAGCAATGAGACCAGTGCCAAGATAGTACTTGTAAAAGTAAATGCTTGAAAGTAAAGTGGCAATGAGATAATGAACAAACTCCAAGTTCTACAAAAGGAAATGTGATGGAGTGTTCTTGGTTGATTTTAGTTAGATTAGATTTCACTTGGGTTTAGGTTAATTAAGTGTGTCAGTGTACAACATGAAATGTGTGGTTGCAATAAATTAAATCTAACTAAGGTTTGTACCTCTTGCAACGTTATCCTCGCTGGGTTAAGGAAAGCTGCAAGGAAATCCTACAGGGGGAAGCTTAGCTTCAATGAGTATCCCCGAGAGCTCACAAGTCAGCCCATTCGCAAGGAGGTCCAACACTAAGGGAAATAAGCCCCTAGCCTTAGTTCACAAGTTGAACATTCACTGTTTTCACCTGTTGAAATATGTAACTAGGTTTAGTCTTCATAATGACATATGTAATCATGATTTTATGTACTTAATGAAAAGAGAAAAATAAATTTATTATTGTTATTCTTGAGGCATGGGTTTCATGCTCAAGAGAAATTTATTTTTAAGTCAAGCACCCATTGAGTGCTTATAGGTTTATCATAAAGTCAATCGGGTCATTATCATGTATTGAAGACCCATTCGAGCATGTTACATATTGTAAAGAAAAATTATTTGAGTCAAAGTTGAGTCAAAAGACCCTCCAAGACCTCGTCATGGTGCAAAAATCAAGTTGGCCTACATGAAGGGACAAGTCGGCCTAAAGATAGCAATTTGTACCACTCAAAAGCCTATAAATAAGAAGGAACTCGACCTCATTTTCACACACTCTCAAGCAAGTTCGATCTCCTCAAGATAAATGCTGGAAAAGGATGAAGAAGCAAAAGAAAAGCAAGATCGAAGTTTTGGGCCTCTCTCTCTCTCTCTCGTGTTAGGGTTTCTACATATGCTGGGCATGTCAAAGTGCTAGAAAACCACTGGGTCGAAGTTGTAGAAGAATTTGCTGGGTAGATCAAAGTTCCAGAAGAATTTGCTAGACAGGTTGAAGTTCTAGAAGAATTTGCTAGGCAGGTCAAAGTTGTAGAAGAATTTGCTGGGTAGGTCAAAGTTGCAAAAGAATTTGCTAGGCAGGTCAAAGTTGCAGAAGAATTTGCTGGGTAGGTCGAAGTTGCAAAAGAATTCATTGGGCAAGTCAAAGTTGCAGAATAATTTGCCGAGCAAGTCGAAATTGCAGAGGAATTTGCTGAGAATTCGAAATTGCAGAAGTTGCTGGAAAGCATTGACTTGGTCGTAGAGGGTCTTGGTCTAGGGTCATAGGTCTTGGAATTCATCAATTGAAGGTATTTAAGAAGAGAATAATTCTCGTGGGTTTTACTCTCAATTGGATGTTATTTTCTGGAGCATGAATGCGTTCTAGCCACACAATTTAGTGGAGAGGCCAGAATACATGAGATCTCCAAAACCCAGAAATCGTCTATGTAAATTCCACCTAGAGAAAACCCAACTACCGTTTCCATAAAGAAATCCAAGCTTTAAAATATGGTAGAAAAGCTTAGCATACCCAATCAATGATTTTGTTTTGAGTGAAGAGTACTTTTTTGCTAAGGTCATGATAGAGGAGTCCAACAATCATATCTCTAACATTGAGGTACACAAGGGGCTTGGTGCTCTTGATTAAATGCCAATCCCATATCCTCGTATGTGATAGAATTTAATGAAAACGATGCAATCTGATCAATCCTTAAAATTTGAAATCTGTTGAATTTTGAATGGAATATGATATTCTATTCTCTCCATATGAAGTTTAATGAGGTTGGAACCACTCTCAAACATTCCAAACCTATTAATGGTAATGTTAAAGTTAAGTAGAAGGATAACATTTATTATCCTTTAGGAACTTAACATTACCATCAAGTGCCAACTATTTTTGTCCAAATTGAGACTAAAACCCTCTTTTAAAGAAAAATCTTCGGCCTTAGAGGCTTCTAGAAGTCGTATTGATTCATAATTAACCTCTAATTAGGCATTAAAACCAAAATTGCAGGTCCCAACAATCAAATTAAGGAAAAACAAATGATTTTTTTTTTGTTTTTTTTTGTTTTTGGAAAAAAACGTGCTATGTGGATGTTGAAACACACTTGAAATGTGTTTTAGTTTGTGGGAAACACGTTTCCGATAGGTGAAATGTGTTTCATACATGTCATATAGAAACAAATGGTGTTTTGATATGGAAAAATGATTAGTATGGGGGTGGGCCCACGTTTCCTGCAAATAGGAATATATCCTCTTGTTGGATCAACACAACAAGCTTAATGATGGTGGGACAATAAGAAGGAAGCAAGCCATACAAATGAGCCAACATGTGCTAATCCTTCCTAGAATGTGCCATTGAGTCCCAAAGATTTTGCTAGAAGAGTGTGGAAGCTCTGCGATACAAGTACCCCCTGTTAGTTGTTGTAGCATAGGAGGTGTTCTAGTCTCAAAACTTTGTAGAGAGGCTAAAACATAGAAGTTCTCCATAACCCATAAATCATTTATGGAAATTCTGCCTAGATGTGTCTCAATTAAATTATTAGCCTCTTTTTAATTATTTCCTAAGTCTAGCCAGGTAGTACGAATCGCTGGGCAAAGGTTCCATTTTCATTGGCAGGGTGGCAGAAAATCCGAATTGTTCAGAATAGTGATTCCAACAGGCAAAGGGAGCAAAAACAACTCAAATTTTCACTTAGTAGATCCCTTGTCTGGGCACAAAGGGTTTTGTAGCAGTTTGCAGTAGCAGAATCAATGTCGGGTGGAAGAGAAATAACACAAATTGAGGGAAGTTTCTCTCAGAGGGTTTCTAAACAAGAAATCTGATTTTGCCAGTTGTAGATTGGCAGTAGCTGTGAGCAGATTTTCTTGCTCCAGCAGGGAGTGCAAATAACAGATTCAACAACCGAGCAGAGGAAGAGGGAGTTTCCAGATCAGATTTGAGATGGTTGGGCTTAGAGATCAAGATAGGTTGGAAGGAGCCTCCAACTATGTCATCTGGAAGGCTAGGATGTCCTTCCTTCTAGATGAATTTGGCCTGAAAGCCTATGCAGAGAATGTGGTGGTAGTATCCTTGGACCTTGATCAGCTAAAGGAGTACATAAAAGAGATGACAAAGGCGAAGTAGATGATCTTGGATGGAGTTTGATGTCATATAATCTCACATGTGGTAGACAAAGGTATGACCAAGGAAATGTATGATGCTCTCTCTGAGCTATATTAGAGTACTTTTGAGAAGACGAAGACGCTCCTACAGGAGTAACTAAGGAGCATCAAGATGCAAAAGGGAAAAAGCATAAATGCCTTCCTCACCAGGATTGAGGAAGTCCGAGACTAGCTTGCAGTTGTTGGAGAGGCACCCTAATCCATAGAGCTTGTACGATTGGCACTGGATGGTGTCTCAGAGGAATTGAAGGTGTTTGTCCAAAGTATCTTGGGCAGAGACACATTGCCTAAATGGGATAGGATGTGGTCCGATTTACAACAGGAGGAGTTGAGGCAGGCTCTAGTAAATAGCACCATCAATGACAACAACAACAACAAGGGACCAAAGGGTGAAGAGGAGAATGTGGCCCTAGCATCAAAGGGTCCCAGTCAAGGACATGGGAAAGAAGAAGAAGGACATGTCAAAGGTCAAGTGCTTCAGATGTGGCGAGTTTGGCCACTACAGTATGCAATGTCCTCTCAGGAAGAAGAAGAAATAGGAGAAGCAGGACTAGTCGGCAGCGTCTGCTGAGATTGATAGGTTCTCCTCCAGGTTGGAGGAAGATTTTGCAATGTGTGTAGCTATACCTCCAACAGTGAGGTGGGGTGATATGGAGCTATAATCCCAAAATTGAAGATTTGGGCAGTGTCCAGTGAGGTGTCCTCATGGATCATTACCTTGCTACAGGGGCCCACAATACTTAGTAGCAGGATGGATCAGTGTTAGTGATGCAGTCAGCTAACCCAAGTGACAGTTGTAGACTAGTGGCAGTCAG
>APFE030272867.1:11930-33762 GCA_000404065.3 Pinus taeda | reverse complement strand
TTTCAAATCACTTGTACACCACCTATCTCCATATTATGTGATAATACAAGTGCAATTAGCATTTCAAAGAACCCAATCATGCATTCAAAGACCAAGCACATACCGATCAAGTATCATTTTCTCCAGGAACAAGTGTTGGAACAAGAGGTCAAATTGGAATATGTTCCCTCCAAGGAACAAGTTGCTGATATTTTCACCAAACCAATGCCTAGGGAGACATTTGAATACCTTAGACAGAAGCTGGGGGTTGTTGATGCATCATCCTACTATTGAATCTTGTCTGTTGTACGTAGGTGGATACACATACATTTGTCGGTCTATGTGGGTCGACTGGGTCTATCAGAGATTATCTGGCACAGATTCAGGGGGAGAATATATTCTTCTAATGATGCATTGTTGGCATTATCTTAGAAGTCCTTGGTTTTATTTATCCAGAGTTTTATGGCGGAGTAGATCAATGTGTTCTGGTCCGAAGGTTGATTCTACTGATAATTGTTCTTATCTCTATGTCAAGTACTTATTTTCATACCAAGGTCATGTAACGACCTATTTTGGTTTCCCCAATATGCCTGGCATGAATGAGTTTTGTCTATCTTGTGTATTCCCACTTGAATGGGAGATTGATGTATGTATGAGTCTTGATGATAGGAAGGTTATGTATAATGTATGGAGTCATGTTCTTTCTTGTAGAACATCTTTTTGCAGACAACATTTCAGCACAGAGCATATACAAAGGGGGAGCTCGTTCAAAGTTTTCAGCAGGTACTCAGGGGGAGTATGGTAGTCCGCCCCTTTGCCCTTTATGTGAAAGGGGGAGAGTGATTGGTTGTTGTTGTCATCAAGTCCAAAGGGGGAGATTGTTGGCATTATGATACATATGTTGTATTTGATGGCAACCCACTCATCTCATATGATAAATTATAGTGCAGCAAAGTTATTTTTTGGTTCACGGACTTTCACGTAGAGAAACATTCACGCACTTTCATGTAGAAAAAAGTTCCTTTCATGAAGAGAAAAGTTCATGCACTTTCATGCAAATAAAAGTTCCTTTCACGCAGAGAAACGTTCATGCACTTTCATTCAGAGAAAAGTTCCTTTCACGCGGAGAAAAGTTCACGCACTTTCATGCAGAGAAAAGTTCCTTTCATGAAGAGAAATGTCCACGCACTTTCATGTAGAGAAAATTTCCTTTCATGTAGAGAAAATTTTACCCACTTTCATGCAGAGAAAAGTGCACGCACATGGGAATCTTATGGTTGGTTCATGGTATTAGTCTAACAACTTTTGATCCTATGGTTTTGGTCCATGGTATTGCATCCAAAAGTGTTGATCCCAAGTATTGGGTCCATGGTATTGAATTGTTATGGTTTGTATTGTGAAAGGCCTAAGGCTATAAAAGAGGAAGGAGATCATTTGGCAAGGAATCTTCTGAACTATTGAATATCTGATAAAGTGATAGATCTGGAATACTGTGATTGGGTTATGGTGCAAATCTGGATCTGAATGAAGAAGGAACCTGAGCGCAACGAGAAGGATAAGTTCTATTGATGGGTCAAAATCTTAAGGATGGAATAGTGGTATCTCTATATGATTTTGATCTATGATATGTGGCACATGCTTGATTTCTATAAATCTGATAATCTGGGTTGACTAATATCTGAATGTTTGAAAGAATGAATTTATAGATTTGTACGCAGGTTTCCGAATAGTGAAGTAGCGTACATCTCTTGATTTATGTTCTAGCTGCTTCTGTTTATTGTTACAGTCTTCTGGGTTCAGAAGTGGGGTGTGATTACTGTTATTATGATTTGGGTACAGTCGTTAGAGAAATGTTTATTTTGATTCAGTTTTGATTGGTGAAAAGGTGATTGGTTGATGCAGAAATTCTTGATGTTTGATTGATGTTATTTGTGGATCCAATCTGAAAATTTATGAAACGTGGTCCCTGGAAGGAAGAGAAGGTTGTAGTCTTCTACATGTAGCAGCCTGCGTACTAGTATCTCAACTAGTACAAGAACTAATGGGGTTGTAGCTCCCTTCCAGGAGAAGCTGGAAAACAAGAGAGGGTTGTAGCTCTCTGCAGGTAGCAGCCTGCGTACTAGTAAAGGACTACACCAGTACAAAATCATTGTAAAAAGAAGTTTCTAATTAAAAATATAGAGACATATTGCAGCAGGTGGTTTTCACCCACATTGGGTTTCCACCTTATATCTTGTGTTCTTGTGCGTGATTGTCTTCTACTCTATTTTTCTGTTCCTGGCTACTGTTTATATGATCCTAATGCACATATTAATGTTCAACATCCGTAGAATATTTTAAATTATAATTATGTATGGTATATGTGGGTTTCCTTATCTGCATTTGCATATATACGGGGTTTTCTCTAACTGAAGTAGCATATATGTTATGGGTTTGAAAAAGAGAATAATTGACCAGATAATATTGATTCACCCCACCCTCTCAGTATTATTTCCAACACCAACTTCATTCAAGAAGCTTGATTATTTTCCGTTAGGGTTGATTCAAGACCCCTAGGCTCTAAATAAATGATTAGAGAAGGCTAAATGCAACTTAGGACTTTCCTCTTTACCCATGCAAAACATTTCAATGATTTGGGCTAATGAATAGATTTATGAAATGGGTAATACAATGACGATTTTATTGATTTCCACATCCAATTAACTCTATTAATGGATCTAAAGTATTTGAAATGTAATGTTTGATATTTAGTTCATGATAATTACTTTATGAAATTAGAATAGGTTTCTTTCCTTTTACTTTCTTTCTTGCAATAGGTTGAGGTTTCCATTTTGAGCATTTATCTTCTACAATTAGTTTAGGATTTCGATTGACTACATGCAATCCATTACATCATGACAACAAAGGAAGGACACATTGTATGATGCACATATAGTTTTCAGACCTCTTAAGTTTGTACAAACCTTGGGTTGATAATTAAAGTTTGTAGCCTTGGGAGTTGCAGCAATCTTGTTGCAATAACAAGGCTCATCATGTAGCATCTCTACTTGAACCCTTTCCATTTCCATCAAATATTCCATTTCTCTCCAAGGCTCTAGTGGTTTTTCTATATAAAAATTTTCTTCCTATAGCACTCTGACATATTCCTGTAGAAAATTGTTCCTTCATATAGCAATTGTGTTCTTTGTGTAGATGTTTTGTTCCTCTCGTAGCGACTTCATGTAGAAAATTTTACCGTTCATGTAGCAGCTAATATTAGCATGCCAAGACGTGGTGGGTACAACTTTTTTTTTTGTTATTTTTTTCAAACTTTTCTCTTTTTTCATTGCATGCAAAATAAAATCAAAGTGCTTTTTTCCCATTAACTGAGTTGGCCCTCAGTTACCCCTTCACACTCCTTGTCATCCTTCATGACTAAATGACTACAACCCACTTTCTCAAGTCCTCTTTACTTTTGTCTTGTTCCTCTCCTACACGTGGAGGTGTCTTCATGGAAAAGTGAAGCTAACTACTAGATAATGCAAAGGTTTCTCTATTATTAATTTTGGCTATAAAAAAACTTTTAATTGATACACTTGCATTGTTTTTCAAGATAAAATAATTTTGTAGGAAAGTTTTATGGGATTACATACCTAAGCCTTACCCTTCATGTCTTTTTGCGAGGATATTGAGGCTGCTCATATGACTATTGAAGTTGCCTTTCGTGGTTTTGAAGTTGCTAGTAATGATCATCTCATGCTTGCCTGGATAATATGGACATGGGCGAGGTTGTTTTTGAGTGTCTTTTGTGAGTTCATTTATTTGTATCCCTTGCCTTCTACAAGTCCTTGAGAATAATATAAACATTTTATGTTCTCTGCTCACTGAAACTTGATGATGCAGATACTTTGTATTTTGTGTGGGATTTTAAAATCAAGTATTGTTTCTTTCTAGGTAATCAAGAATCCTGTAACAATTGATATGAGGTATTGTGGGTATTAAACGATCAAAATGGTGATCCTCAAGCACTCATGGTGACTGAATTCTAAATTTGATGCTCTAGTTCTCATCTGATAGGGGATGTACACACTGCTACAAGACTGTGTGTCTTCCTACAGAAGTCACATAGACCCTCCTAGAATCATTATTTCCTTTAGGTGATACCTTTAAAAATACTTATAATTCATGAGTAACTTTTTGACAATTATTAGAGGCCTTTTTTGTGGTTGAAGGGATGGAAGAAGGGATGAAAAAGGGTTCTTTTCATGGAAAATGATGAAAATGAGAGTGGAGAAGAGGTCAAGTGGTCTAGAAAATGAGTGACAAGGCTATGGTGGACCATGCCTCTTGTTCCTAGATGAAAAAAAAATAATATTTGAACACTTTTCCATGCCAGCCATGCTCCTGTAGCAATTTTGGTCACTCCTGTAACAATTATGGAATGCTCCTATAACTGAATTTTTTTATTCATATCTCTCAAATAGTGGATTGAATTTACCTGAAATTTGGTGAGGATGTTGTCATCATCCTTATGTGTATCTCCATAAATGGTCTTGCCCAATGGCTGATGTATGGATATAGAGAATAACTAAAAATTGATGTAGGTGATGGAGGCCAATTTCTTGAAATGTGTGCACTGGAATTTTCTGAAATCCTTTAAGCATTTTACCATCATCCATATGCATCAACCCATAAAACAGATTAGCCGATGGATGCACGGTTTTTGAGATATGGTAAAAATAATATATACCCTATGTATTTTGGTCTCTTCTAGGAAAACATAACCTTCCTCTATAATTTTAGGACAACGAGGGAAATGAATGGGAAAGACTTGGAAATGATGGTTGGATGTTGAAAATGGATGAGGGTGATGGATTGACATGGCCTTGGTCATGTTGGAGCATGTAGGAAAAGGAGGAGAAGCCGAAGTTTGAATACATTTGACTAGATTTTTGATTAATTTTTTCTCTTGGTGCTAAATTGTTCTTGTTGCTTACAAAGGTTGGAGAACACATGCATTCCTCAAAGAGAGATACATAGAAAAAAAAATTCCTTTTCATTTTTCATTTTTTTTCCTAGGCCTACTAGTTTCCTCAATGAGATTTTCAACTAGTAGGTGTGCCTAGGTGCCTCAAAGGAAGTTTTCACCTAGGCTATTTTTCCTTTTTTTTTATTTTTTCTTTCCAACGCACTGAATTCCTCAAGGAGTTTTTCAATCAGTGAGCCAATCTCAGGAACCTCAAAAGAGGTTTTCATCTGAGATTTTATTATTTTTCTTTTTTTTCTTTTTTCCATTTATTTATTTATTTATTCTATCGTACTCTACTTGAAAAAAAAAAAGCTATTTAAAGTATAAGAGTACTTCTAATGGAACCATGTGCACATCAAGATGATAGATAAAATCATGTGTAGGCTTGAAATATATGCTTTTACATGAGCTTAAACATGAGAGACCAAATGATTTGACTGAGATGAAATTACAAATTGTTGAAGAAGAGTGTGTTGCTGCATCTTAATGATTGTGTGTAACCATATTTCAATATAGTTGTGATGTCCCTGGTCCACTTGCACATTTGAATATCTTCATGTCTCCTCTTCTACCACGACATTCCAATATTCCTTTTTTTAATTAATATTTTGAACACATAAATAATAAGGTGATGGAACTTCCTCAATCTTTGATTAGGATGTCTTCTCTCCATCTAGTGGGTTAAGCTACTTCCTTGTGTGGGTTTGGGAATGGTGGTATGGGTAGTTGAGTGGGAGTGGATATTTGAGATGGATGTGGTTGAGGTTGTGGTTGTGGTCGAGGTGGTTGGTAGGGATAACATGGAGTTAGGTATGGAGGGTAATGAGGAGAATATTGAGGATATTATGGATTTCTCCCATAAGTTCCTTTCCAACCTTGTTGCAAAGATTGATTTTGGGGTTGAGATGGCCAAGTTTTCCAAGGAAAGAGTATGTTCCAATTACTTTGAGAAGGATGTGCATAAGCTAGAAATTGTGAATTAGGTCCCTCCATCATATGAGGTTGACTAGGATGCCATGGTCTTCTTTCAACTACATGGCATAACTTCTTTGGTAATTGACTTGCTCCATTGTCATCTTGGTAAGCTTCCTTCAACCTTGGTAATGATGGGCAACATTTAACAACATGTGATTCTGAATGGAAAATGAAAATATCAACATCTTTGTTTCTCTCATCTTGCATTCTTAACATTTATACTTGTTTTCTTAGATTGCTAAGAATTTATGTCCTAAACTTATCAAGCAAATTTCCAAGTTCAGCGTGAATTATCAATCTTGATGTTTATTTACTTACTCTTTCCCTTCTCCCTGATATGTTCTTGCATTTTTCAAACATTTCTTTAGATGATAATCAGTATACATCACCTCTAATCATGAGATTGAGGACATCAATCCACTCATCCCTAATTGTTCTAGGTTAGAGGCTTTTTAGTGTGTCGAATCCTAAATGATGTAATTTTTCCCTCTTAACATTATACATAAATCTCTCTATTATATACTCAAGGCTCTCATCTTCTTTTTGAGTCATTCTAAAGATTTCTTCTTTAAGATAATGGTCTTTATATTTTTCTAGAAATCTCTTTTTCATATCATTCCATGATCTTATTGAATTAGTCCCTAAACTCATAAAGCATTTAATATCTCTATCCTTAAACTTTGTGGGAAACAATCTCAATTTTTTAGTGCTTAATAAATAACCATAATATCTACAAAGTATTTCAAATTCAAAGAGAAAGGTTTCCATGTTCTAGGACCTCATACCATGGAAGTTGAGAAGGAAATATGGAGGGATGTTCTTAATATGAACACTAACATCAATATCTTGAATGGGAAATCCAAGAGGATCTTATTCATTGTCATGCACCACATGATCAAATGGGGGTGGTGGGTTAATGTGAAGAAGTATTTTTTTATTTTTATAAAAAATGTTTTGAATTAAAACTTTAATGCAATGCAATTTTATGTTCTTTAAATGAAAGATTCCGAATGGAATTTTTTTATTTTCGTATAAAGTAAAAGAAATGAATCAACTACAAAAGGAAATAGTGGATTCTTTGAAACCTTCCCAACAATGTGCCAAAAAGTGAGCCCAAGTATTGCAAAAAGAATGTTGGAACTCCCATGGCTACCAACTTAAATTATCAAATTGGGGTTCGAACAAACTTAAGAGGTGTCGACACTATATGTGCAACATGCAATGCTGCAATGCATCCTTTCATTTATCTAATGGAATGAAGTGAATTCCATGAAATCCTAGCCAAAAATAATTACAAAAAAGGAAATGCTACTTTATTTATCGAAAGGAAACCTAATTGATTTTGCAGAAAGGAAATCCTAGTTAATTTTGCAGATAGTAAAGGCTATTGTACTTTGCATGAATGTAAATGTTAATCATATTTGCAAAAATGTAAACATTAATCTATGCAATAGAAATAAAAATGTTGGAAATGGAAACCATAATTGTATGAAACAAAATGAAATCGTTATTCAATGACTGCATTTAAGATATATATTTTCAACAAAGTTCATAAGATGTTTCATAAAGTAGTCAAGAAAATGATCATTATGCTCTTCAAGTCATAAATATGTCCAGTAACCATAATCGCGAAGGTGAATTACAATGGAGAAGAGGAAAGGATTAAGAAGTCACTTGGTCTTACCTAATCACAAATTCAAAGCCTAGGGGTCATGATTCAAGACTAGGAAATAAAAACCAAGCTTTTGGAGCAAATCTTGTCAAGTTTACACATGTTATAAGAGTGCTACAGGAGGAGTCCCTATTTTGCTACAGGAGCAAGATAACTTACTAAATTCCCGATCAATGGTGAAACATTAAGTCAATAAGTCTTTTTTTTGTTAACTCAATAAAAAAAATCTTTATTGTTGCATTATATACATGAAAATGCAAACAAGCTAATCACACACCTATCTTCTCCCTTCTCATCGAAATGTCCTCTCCCTTATGGTCAAGCCTACTTGCGCCTCCTCCTAGCTGAGAAAATTAAATTGGTGCACCTCAGAAAACAGTAGAATTGTGAATACACAAAGATTTTGTAAACCTTTCTCCTATCTTGATCACCTGTGCATAAACCTCTTTGTGTGAGTTATTGTGCTCCAACAGCTAAAGAACCAAAAAAGCTTATTGAGATCATCGTTTCCAAGTAAATCAAATGAAAATGAGATGGGTATTTTTTTGTTATTGATTATGATTTCTTAGGACTCTGTTAGAAATAAAATCACTCTAAGTATCCTTGTTAACACGTGTTAAAAATAGAAGAAAATTACTTACTCTGAAAATCAAAATTTCAAGAACTAGTGAGCTAGTTAACCTAGCAAATGTCTAAACTAACCAAGAAAGAATTATATGAAGTAACTTTGATTATTAAATGGATATTTTTCATGATTTGATACAAGTGGGATAAACTCAAATGAATCTCATTACGACGTTATAAAAAAAATAGAATATTACTACTCTTTTGCTACTAGGACTTCCAAAAATTCGAGATGTGTGAACAAATAAAACAATCCAAGTAGAACATTGATTCATATGAATTTTAAAAGTTGTTCTAAGGATTCATAATGCTTTTGACTCTATAAATGAACTGCAAAAAAAACTCACTTCAATCGTTTAACCAATATAACGTACAACAAAGGAGGCATGGACACTAAATGTAGAAATAAGAGATGCAAGTGAAAAAGACATTCAAGGGAAATAAATAAATTGTAAAATATGGCTTTGAGGCTACTGAGATCATAAAGCCCAAGGAAGCTAAGAGTAATATGAAGGAAAAAAATATTTAGAAGCTAAAAATGGAACCAAACTTCATTATTTGAATCAATCCAAGTACATTCATGCCAGAAATCAAAGTGGAACTGCTAAATAACAAGTTCTATCCATTAAAAAACCAATAAATACATGCGTTTAGAGGAAAATTCAAATTGGTACTTATACAGATAGATGAGGAAGCATGCTCCTTGAAAGGAAGTATATTTCCCCTCAAAATTCCCTCAAAAATGGATCTAGTTCCAACCACTAGGAATATTCATTAAATGATATGGAACACATTCCTAGATTTTCTAAATTAGTGGATATTTAATTTATTTATTAGCCAATATTGGTCTATCCTGTAGTAGGGAGAAAGTCCCTATATTATCTCTTTCAAAATTTACGCCATATTCTCTCAATAGTCAACAAAAATAAATAATATTAGGCACATAATATGCAATTATATCTAATCATTTCTTAGAAGATATTAAAACTAAAAACATTACTAAGTGTAAAAGGAGATATTTAATATAGCATTTATGTGCGTAGGAAAGGTTAGATGGCCTTTAATTTGCATCTAATTTACAGGCCCATCACTTGGTAGTTAGATGATCTCCCTACATGCTTGACATCAACTCATTCATTCATATGTAGTGGAGTTGTATCATAGAGAAGAGTAAAAGATCTGACATGGGGCTACCCCACCCATGACCATTACCTTCCCCAAGTTATGATTAGAGAATATATTTTTTACTTTTAAGACCATCATTCGGGGCACTTACATCAACATCTAGCCCTAATGCTAGTTATTGTGTGAGATATCTACTTTGTATTAGACTAGTCCTTGATGACATCAGGTCCATAGTAACTTTTGTTGGAGGTCATGTTATTATGCCTGCCACCTCGGGGATGTGCTTATTTATATATTCAACTATAGTTTTGAAACTCTAAATATCCTTTGTCCATATTCTTTCTCTCTGCTTCACTCGTATACTTATTATAATGTATTTTGGTCATCAACTTCTCTTTTTACCTCATGTATTAGGAGGATTATTTTATAGCTCGAAAAGCTAACTCCTAAGGTCTAAGAGAAGAAGAACAACACCTACGAAGTGAGTTTGTCAATATGTCCTTAGTAAAACACTCCTAAAAAAAAGTTAATAATTAAATGAGAATATGACCTCAAAATGGGTACTCTAGCCAATAAACCCAAAAAAAATTGATGTTAGAATAACTTGTCATTTTCAAGGAAAATTTTCAACATTTTTTAAAATGACAATAAAAACCATTTTTTTTGCAAAAAGCACATGCTACTTGATTTTGCATCTTGGAATAAGGTGTCATTTTTTAGGCAAATTTTGAACATTTTCTAAAATGGTAGTAAAAACCATTTCTTTTTTGCAAAAAACACATCCAACTTGATTTTGCATTGACACCTTTTTTGGGAGTTAAAATTTCATTTTTTTTAAATGGCATTAAAAAATAAAATCCTTGAACATTAAAAATGAAAAAACAACCTACAATCAAAAAGTGGTGTTGATGTTGGCTGAAATTCTAACATTTTTTACCAATGACATTAAAAATAACATATCATGACTCCAATATTTATTAAAATTCCAATAGTTATAAACAAGAAGTTGAATATAAAATATCATTACTCCAAAAGAAACCTAGAATTAAAGATAAATACCATGGCTGGAAAATGTTAAAATCTTTTGGCATTTTTCAACCATGGAATTACACTGAAAAACTTTAAAATTTAAAAAAATTTCAGCCATGGAATTAAAAACAATTAGCATAGTATCTAGAAAAATCAAAACTTTAAAATTTCAGCATTTTTGAGTCATGGAATTAAAAAAAATTGTCATGACTATGACAAACCTTAGATTTTCAACATATTTCCAAAGCAAATATAACGACTAAATTAAACCTTAAAAAAAATATGTAAAAAAAATCATTATAGGGAACGTTGAAAATATAGTTCTTTTAAAAACTTAGCCCACTTCACACATCACAACAAAAATTTCAACCATCCAATTGAAACATAGTTGGGAAATGCTTTGTTGTGATGAAAAATTAAAAATCAACCATAAAAGTAACATCTAGTAGAAGCAAAGTTGATTCATTATAATGAAAAATGAAAAATCAACTACTAAATGGACACATTAGGGATATATAGTTCTTTTAAAAACTTAGCCCACCTCACACATCACAACAAAAACTTCAACCATCCAATTGGCACATAGTTGGGAAATGCTTTGTTGTGATGAAAACTTAAAAATCAACCATAAAAGTATCATCTAGTAGAAGTAAACTTGATTCATTATAATGAAAAATGAAAAATCAATTACTAAATGGACACATTAGGGATAAAATCAGTAAATCAATAAAAATTTAAAATAAAACAAAACAAAACAAACAAAAAAAATAAATAAACCATAACAAGAAAATAGACCACTATAAGGCCAAATTGTTTATACTATGCTTGTAAGAACCAATCATTTCCAACAAACACATCAAAATTATTTCCTCTACTATCTACCTTAAAAATACCATCAGAATTAAGCACAAAATAAAAGAATCCAAACATCACATTATAAAGATAATGGATTAGAATTAAAGGCATCCACTTGGATGGGAGTTTCTGGTGTGACTCAAAGATCTCCTGTCACTGATTGGGTCACCAAATGTTGCTCTATTGCGCTAGCCTTCTATCCATCATTTCCAATATCTAGTCCATAGCATCCATCCTACAACCATAATTCATGAGGTTACCATAGCATCCATCCTACAATCATAATTCATGAGGTTACCATACATATCGCATAGTGTGTGAATCATATCTCTTATTTCTTCTTGAATATCAAGAATTCCATTCCGTAAGAGATATTTCATCTTAGAGTAGAGGTTGATAGTTTCCATGATTCATTGCCCCTACTCATCACATGGAATTCAATTCTCTCTAGTCCATAACATCCATACTATAATCATAATTCTTGAGGTGACCATACATATGGCATAGTGTCTGAATCATCTCTCTTACTTCTTCTTGGGTATCAAGAAGTTCCTTCCTTAAGAGATATTTCACCTTCCAGTAGAGGTTGATAGTCTGCATGATTCATTGCCCCTACTCACCTCATGAGTATCTAGAATCCAATTCTCCAACCAAGCTCTTACCTCTTTATAAGAAAATTGGTTTCTTTGAGAGTAGGTTTCCCTTTATGATCTTGAAAGGTCTTCCTATACATGTGGTGGCATTTTCTTATGATAATGAGAAATAAAACTAGCTTCTCTATTTTGGAGTCAAAGATTTCCCCAACAAGCTCTCTCCTTGTCCCTGAGCTTATCTAGATTGTCTATTCCCCAATAGCAATTTGACGGACATGAGCACAATCAAGCTTTTGACCATGCCCATGTCCTTATTACCAAATATTCATGGAATAGGCAATCTAGATAAATATGCCCTCTTGTCATAGCAAGAACCTATTCTAAATCTACCTCTCTTCCTCAACATGGTAAGAAGAGACACTACAAACTATGGAAACAAAGGTATATCACACTCGGGAGCAACCTAAACCACCAATTGACCTAAACCAGGATTCCCACCCATCAAAACAAATCAAGGTAAGCTAACAAACTTCAATAATGAGGGTAAAGGAACAAAAATACTCAAGTTCAAAACCCAAGACAGAGCTACCCATCACCATGTTGGAATCGTCCCCTTAACCTTTGACATTTTTCCTTTACAGTCTTACCTACCACAAACTATAATTTTCCTAGAGATCTAATAGAGAGCTTATAACTCCATACAGAACTGTGATCTTTAGAAATTCTAAATTATCAACCTCAAGTAGATATCACAACTCCCAAAAAAATTTCATACAACCACGAAGCCCAAGATTATAGATAGCACACCAACAACGATATAGCTAGATCTAAATTAGGAAGCGAGCAAAATTCCTTTAGTCATTTTCCCAACTTTGTTGCATATACGAGGTACTTACCATGTCCAAGGAGACTCAAACAGAAACAATGCGACATTAACTAGACTCATATCTCAAAGAATGAAAGAATTAGTTGACAAAACAATCAACTTCCTATCTTTTAAAACTATCCATTTTTTGCGACATCGAGTTTTCAGCACCGGACTATTCTTTGTGCTCCTCACATGAGTTGAGCCTATCGCCATCTTAAGAAAATTGTATGCTTCCCAGGCCTCACCTATAGCTATCAAACTCTCCCTCCTGCAAAATAACGCCAGGTCTAATTTATTATCACAATTTGTCCAGGTATTACCTTCTCCAAGAGAGATTTTCCGTGGTCATTACTCATGGAAACTACGCTTTACCTTATTCATTTCACGTCAGATCATTAGCATGCAAACGACCTTATTCATGTTGGCCCTCTGCTTTAATTCCAACATACGCTTCACTATGATCAAATTCCTTTCCCTCGTAGTACTCCCCTTGACACTGGTAAGAGGCGTGTTGCCATGTCTTCCTATATTAAGGCTAGGTCTAAGGTCGGGCAATGTCAACTACACGACACACCCACTCCCCCTTATTACATCGTCCGCTACTTGAATGGGTGGAAAATTTAGATATCAATTATAAATAATATTTTAACATCGAAATTTTAACATTGAAATATATTAAAACATCTTAATATCATTTGTTTCAAACTATATCCATAAGAAAACTGAAATTAAAAAATATGTTTTATATATATATATTAAATAGATTTTCATATTTAATGCTTTTCATACATTTTAATATTAAAAATATTATTTAATGGAAAATATTAATAAGAAAAAGAAGTTCAAAATTAATTTATTAAAAAATATTTTACTATCTTTAAACATATATTTAAATATCAAATTTACAAATATTGTTTTATATATTTTAATTAATTTTAATTAATAATTTAGATACAATTATGTTCAATATTGAATTAACAAGTAACATATATGTATATTCCTTTCAATTTAACTATATATCTATCATGCTGGTTAGAAATAATGTGAAATATATTTATGTAATTTTTAATTAAAATAAATTGAAACATTTAATTTATATTTAGTACATTAGAATTTTGAAATTAATAATATAATGATATCCCATCTAAATTTATAACATCAATTATTTTAAAATCAAAAATTGATAGTAATAATTTAAACTATTTACAAATAATTTTCTTTTCTTATTATAATAAAAGCATATAAATTAAAATAAAAACATATAAAATGAAATGTAAGACATTAAAAAATATTTAGGAAAATTGTTAACGGTAAATAACAAATTTCAAATTTCCTTGTATTAGTATATAAAGGAATATTCATAGAATGTAATGCAGGTGTATGCCACTCAAAGGGACTCAAAGGAACTCTGTAGTCTCTATGTTTTTCTAGTTAAAAATAGGATAAAAATAAAACATGCTATCTTTTTTAAAAAAGTAGGATAGGAGTGGAGAATAAAACTTCTATGTTTCTTTTTCTAGTTAAAAATAGGATAAAAATAAAACATGCTATCTTTTTTTTTAAAAGTAGGATAGGAGTGGAGAATAAAACTTGCTATCTTTTCATAAGATAGACAAATTGTAAAAAAGCCATAAATTACCTTGTAAAAGGTTGCTTTTGTAATAGGCAAAGTTATCTATATGAATAAAAAAAGACTTGGCCACCAAGCTGGTGAAGGGAGGCGAGGCCAGTAATGTTGTTATGAAAACTCTCTTTCATGTAACAACCTAAATGTTATATTGTGAATGGTAATTGAAATCGCTGAAGAGTTGAAGAATCTCTGCAATTTTAACATGGGTTTTAATTGAATTTCATGTGATATATATAATGACCTGCGTGTTAAGGCAATTTGGCAACGGTGGTGGTATAGGTTCCGGCGCATTTTCCAGATTAAAAGAGTTATCAAACCTTAAATGTTGTATTTGCATGGCAAGTTTCATCAATCCTTTGGTTGTATACAGATATACATGTGTGGCAGCATATGCGTTGTTATATTCTTATTTTCATAGGTTTGAAGCGGTTGCTTTTAGCATTTGGAAAACTGATGTATGTTATCCGATTCTGACCGATTATAATTGCATCTATATTGGCCATCAGCTATCTAGTTCGAGGGTTTTGTGAATTGAGTCGGTGGTTATAGGGCAGAATGAGGTGGTCTTTTGCAGTTCTAGTGCTTTTGATTTTTTTTGTTGATCATTGCGCCATTGTCTGAAGCAAAAGAAGCGAAAGCATGGAGAGGGCAGGAGCACCGTGGGTTTCCACTAGTAATTCCCAACTGTGAGTGTGGAGAAGGCAGGAGCGCTGTGTATTCTTAATTGTTTGCGTGAGGGTTGTCAACCATAGGCTGGAAGAGCATGGTGACCAGATCCTCCCAACGAATGAATCAAAAGAACATGTTGTCTGCTCGCAGACCGTTCTATTAATTATTTATACTCAACCACTGTTTGTTGTTGCCTATATTCATGATTGACTCAGTCCATTGGATGGTTTGAGCTCAGCGGTAGTTGTTCGTTAGTACTGAGCCACCATTGTATTAGAATGAAATCTGTTCAATTGCTGTTGAATCCTTTGTAGTGTAAATCTCACGAAAGGTTGCAATATTAATAGATTTATAATTCCATATAAAGCCTGCGGAAAGATCTTAAATTTGCTGCATTTGATTATAATTTAGAAAGGTTGTGGCTCGTTGGAAAAAGAATGAAGCTATCAGTTTAATGACTGATACGCTTGAAGACAACATGAGGGAAATACAGGCGGATATTGAGGAGATTGTAGCCAAATGGAGAGACTATCCCTAACGTCTGCACCCTCGCCATCATTAGTGGTATCAGAGCCAACAACTGACATTGAATTGAATCTCAGGAGCAGGAGAAGGATGGATTTCAGAGTTGGAAGAGGACGAGGGCGTGGTGGAAGAGGACGGCCAGTTGCGAATGCTGAAATAATGGAAAGCATAGAAGAGCTGCAAGCTAGATTGGATGCATTAACGTCAGACAGAAACATAGATGATGGAGATGTCAGTGATCCCGAAATTGAAGCTACAGAGGAGGAAGCTATACAGGTTACTCCTGAGATGAGGTTCTTTTAGTCAGTGTTGAAATCCATAGCCAGGCCATGGAACCAATTAGTACCGGTATACCAAGGAGGACTTAATCCAAAAGAATTGATTGACTGGATTAATAGCATGGAAAAATTCTTCGATTATGAAGAAATGGAAGATGAGAAGAAAGTAAAGTTTGTTCTCACCAAGTTAATAGGCCATGCAGCGCTTTGGTGGGATGGTGTGTAGGCGGAAAGGAGGAGACTGGGTAAGAAGCCAATCAAGAATCAGAGCAGAATGGTAGAAAAGTTAAAAGGTAAATTTTTGCCTAGTAACTATCAGCAGACGTTATTTAGACAAATGAAAAATCTTAGACAGAGAGCCTTAACAGTGAAAGAATATACATAAGAGTGTTATTTAGACAAATGAAAAATCTTAGACAGAGAGCCTTAACAGTGAAAGAATATACATAAGAGTTTTATAAGGTGAGCATAAGAGCTGGAGAAGCCCAAGACACAGATGAGAAGGTGGCTAGATATATGAATGGCCTCAAGATGGACATTCCGGATGAGATAAGTCTGTTGTCTCCTAAAACAATAGAGGAAGCTTATCAGATAGCACTGAAAGCTGAGGAAAAACTCATGAGGAAGCAGTCTGCCAAAGGGAGAGGGACTTTCAGAGGAAAATAAAGTCAAGGTGGTAGTGGAAGATCTACAACACCTAAAGAAGGAGCTAGCAGTAGCTCAACCCAACATGCACCCACAGGAGGTGATGCAAGAGGCAGAGGGAGTTTTTCTAGAGGAAGAGGAGGCAGAGGAGGAGGCAGAGGAGGAGGCAGAGAAATAAGATGTTACAGATGTAATAAGCTAGGACATAGAGTTTTCGAGTGCCTAGAGAATGTAGAAATAAAGCACAGGAATGCAATTATTGCTCCAACTGAGGAAGAGGCACTAGTGGCAGTAGTAACAGAAGAAGTAAATGCACCAGAAAGAGGAGAATCTCTCGTACTTAATAAAGTCCTGCTTAATCCAGCAAAGGAGATAGCTGAACCACCACAAAGGAAAACTTTATTCAGGACAGTGTGCAAAGTCCAAGGGAAATGTTGCCAGATGATCATTGATAGTGGAAGCACTGATATCTACAGAAGTAGTGGAGAAATTGAAGCTGAAGACAATGAAGCATCCAACACCTTATAAATTTTCATGGTTGAAAAATGGACATCAACTGTTGGTAAGTGAACAGTGTGAAGTAGAATTTCAAGTGGGCAAGTACAAAGATAAAATTGTTTGTGATGTGATGCCTGTGGATGTGTGTCACATATTGCTTAGAAGACCTTGGCAATATGACAGAGTAGCCATACATGATGGGAAGAGAAACACCTACAAGTTTGGAAAGGATGGTGTCAATCATACATTGTTGCCTCTGCAAGAAGAAGATGGACCGGGACAGAAGACTGATCCAAAAACTCTATTATTTGGAAGAAAGGAATACTTGGAGGAGATAGTGGACATACAATTGAGACGGGAAGAACTCAGAGCAGCTGAGTTGGAAGAGGAGGTTTCCATTGGTGAAGCAGAGGAGAATATCATTGATGATCCCTTGAGTTACTGGGTAAATCCAGATCAGTTGGATAGTGTGAACTCTTGTGTTTGTATAGCTGACAATAGTGATGTGATTACAGGTGTTAAGAAGGATGCGCAATATTGTGAAGATGTCACAAACATGGAAAAGAATATTTCAGGAGATAAGTACTTTGAAGAAGAAAGCAGCAATGCTTTTGCTGTTTCAGGAGATAAGTTCTTATGAATGAAGAAAATGATCAGCTTGAGGAGCTGGTATATGAACCAACAGTTGAAACTGTTGAAACTTGTAGTTTTAAAACTAACAAGTTCTGTATGAATGTAGGGATGATACATGATGATGATCAATTTGTTATAAATGATGATAATGACAAATTGTTTCTATTAAGTGATGGACAGATAACTGAGTTTATTGCAGGATTTGAGAATTAGAATTATGTCCTGATAACAAATGATGAGATGGTAACAACATGAAGCTTGGAAGATTGCACAAAAAGTTTCTCAAAAGAGATGACAGATTTATGGCATGAGTTAAGTGTTCTAGAATAGAGACCAGAAGTACAGAAGGTAAATGTTCAGAATATAAAGACAAAGATGAATGAAAATAAAGAGGTTCATTTTTATAAAACAGAATACAGAGGCATTCTCGGAGAAGATGATGCTGAGGATAGACTAAGTGATAATTTCAAGAATGATTGGGATCAGCATACTGAAATACTGGCAATGGGAAGTAAGGCACTGAGGCCTTATGAATTTTATTTTAACAAGTGTTTGGTGAATGCAGGTATTAGTACTGAAGAACATTTGACTCAGTTGAGTAGTGAAATGAAGGGAGAAGAAGTTTTTTGTTCCAGAAGACAAGAGGGAATGGATGATTGGGTGGATAGAAACAAGCATAGAAGCAAGAAGTCAGCGAGTGACAGTACAAATTGAGCAAGCCATCTTAGCTCAGCAGGCAGCAAGAAATCAACAGCTTGAATATTTATTGGACAAGGAAATTGAATTAATCAGAAGAATCATGTTGAAAGTGTCTCAGAGGAAGACATCAACAAGGAAGAGAAGCAACAAAAGTAGCAGCAAAATGAAGACAGGGAAAGATTGTGAAAGTGCAGCTAGTGGAGCAGAGAGCATAAAAGCAACAAGCAATAGCAAATGATAACTTGCAGAACAAAGTGTGGGATCCTGGAAGACAAGAACAAAGACTAAAACGCAAGATCACGAGATCATGATCATTTTCAACTTTGGGAGTCTGATGCAAGTGCATGCCACTCAGAGGGAAAAATTCTGCAGTCTCTATGTTTTTCTAGTTAAAAATAGGATAAAAATAAAACATGCTATCTTTTTTTAGAAAGTAGGATAGGAGTGGAGAACAAAACTTGCTATCTTTTCATAAGATAGAAAAATTGTAAAAAAGCCCTAAATTACCTTGTAAAAGATTGCTTTTGTAATAGGAAAAGTTATCTATATGAATAAAAAAAGACTTGGCTGCCACGCTGGTGAAGGGAGGCGAGGCGAGTAATGTTGTTATGAAAACTGTCTTTCATGTAACAACCTGAATGTTATATTGTGAATGGTAATTGAAATCGCTGAAGAGTTGAAGAATCTTTGTAGTTTTAACATGGGTTTTAATTGAATTTCATGTGATATATATAATGACCTGTGTGTTAAGG
Organism: Pinus taeda; assembly: GCA_000404065.3. Lineage (NCBI taxonomy): Eukaryota > Viridiplantae > Streptophyta > Pinopsida > Pinales > Pinaceae > Pinus > Pinus taeda. The sequence continues at coordinate 14,705 of APFE030272867.1, read as the reverse complement.
CAGTTTGGCGACGATGGCGGTATAGGTTCGAACTGGCACATTTTCCATATTAAGAGAGTTATCAAACCTTAAATGTTGTATCTGGGTGGCAAGTTTCATCATTTCTTTGGTTGTATACAAAGATACATGTGTGACATCATTTCTTTGGTTGTATACAAAGATACATGTGTGACAACATATGCGTTGTTATATTCTTATTTTCATAGGTTTGAAGCGATTGCTTTTAGCGTTTGGAAAACTAATGTATGTTATCTAGTTCTGACAGATTATAATTACATCTGTATTGGCCATCAGCTATCTAGTTCGAGGGTTTTGTGAATTGAGTCGGTGGTTATAGAGCAGAATGAGTTGGTCTTTTGCAGTTCTAGTGCTTTTGATTTTTTTTGTTGATCACTACGCCATTGTCTGAAGCAAAAGAAGCAGAAGCGTGGAGAGGGTAGGAGCACCGTGGGTGTCCACTAGTAATTCCCAACTATGAGTGTGGAGAAGGCAGGAGTGCTCTGTATTCTTAATTGTTTGCGTGAGAGGGTTGTCAACCACAGGCGAAAAGAGCGTGGTGACCAGATCCTCCCAACCAATGAATCAGAAGAACATGTTGTCTGCTGGCAGAGCGTTCTATTAATTATTTATACTCAACCACTATTTGCTCTCGCCTATATTCATGATTGACTCAGCCCATTGTACGGTTTGAGCTTGTTCATTAGTAGTTGTTCGTTAGTACTGAGCCACCATTGTATTAGAATGAAATCTATTCAATTGTTGTTGAATCCGTTGTAGTGTAAATCTCACAAAAGGTTGCAATAATAATAGATTTATAATTTCTTATAAAGCCCGTGGAAAGATCTAAAGATCTTAAATTTGCTACATTTGATTATAATTTAGAAAGGTTATGGCTCGTTGGAAAAAGAATGAAGCTATCAACAACACGAGGGAAAGAGAGGCGGATATTGAGGAGATTGTAGCCAAATTGGAGAGACTATCCCTAACATATGCACCCTCCCCATCAGAATTGAAGAAAACATAATTATATGAAAGAAAATAATATCATTAACAAAAATATTTAAAAGCAACTGAATTTAATTTACTAACCAAATTATATATAATTATAATTATTCATTTTCATGACAAATAGATAAATAGTAACAACACTATTGTTTAAGATAAGAAAACATAATTATATGAAAGAAGATGATATCATTACAAAAATATTTAAAAGTAACTGAATTTAACTTACTAACCAAATTATATATAATTATAATTATTCATTTTCATGACAAATAGATAAATAGTAACAACACTATTGTTTAAGGTTTGATGCAGCCTAGCTATAAACTCCTAAGTCATTGACTGTATACATATTCATAAAATTATTTAAATAATAATTACTAGTACAAATTGCAAAATCCAAAAAGCAATTATACTATATAATATACAATTACTTATTACATTAAAAATAACTATTATAATACAATATTATTTGGTTTATAATAAATTAACTTATTTGGCTAAAAATAACATTCAGAAATTTATATAATTTTATTAAAACTCACTGTATTTGATTTACAGTTCAAAAAATAACATTAAATACTGACCATACCTTTTTTCATCTGACATTATTACATGTAAATTTTTAAATATAATAAAAGTTCATTTTCAATTCACTAGTTTCCATCATTGCTTAATATTTCTGGGACATTTGCTTGTGGGACATCAAATTGTTTCAAAAGTTTATTGATTCATTTTTAACTCTTTTAAATAAATTTCATTTAGTTTAGTTTACATTAAAATAAACAAATTTAGAACTTAACCATAAAATTCTGATTTAGAAATATTACATATCGATTTTTTAAATTCATTTTCAATTCACTATTTTCCCCATTGCCTGATATTGCTGCACCTTGCGTTTGATATGAACTTTTTTAATAAGTGTGAGATGCTCAATTTTATTTCATTATGTTGAGGTGATTCTAATCAACTCTTTCCCAACTCTTTTCCACTTCCTCCCGAACCTTCTTTTCATATTCAGCCGGGCTCTCCTGCATCAGATTTGAAGCTTGATTATTTGCAGGACTTCCTGTGTTTGGTTGGTTAAGAAAATGCTGCGAAACAAAAGTAATATATTAAGCTTCGCCGATATTCATCAATAATAAATAGAACACAATTTCAAATTGATTAAGCATATATATTAATACTCACTCATTGTAAATATAAGACAATTTCAAATTAATACTTTAAAAAATATATATTAATACTCACTCATTGTAAATATAAGACAATTTCAAATTAATACTTTAAAAAATTGTATTGCTGAATGTAATACTTTTCTAAATTCAATCACACCACAACTGATTTTATTTAATTCATCATATGTTATACTAGATAAAAATACTCCATTTAAAATGTTTACCGAAATTGCAATAAGAATTAATCTCATGCTATATGCAGGGTCGTAAGATTCCTGCAGAATGTCGACGCAAATTAAACCAGGTGTTGAGGATTCAGCGTCATAAACTGTACCATCGCAATCAAAATAATAATATCAAATTATATGAAAATTAATAAAACATAAAAAATAGATAATCACATTTATAAAATTTCATCTCAAATTAAAATTTAAAATTTCTGATCCAATAGAAAATGAATTATTTAATTTTTTTAATTATTCAATAATCCTAACATAAAATCAAAGATATATGCAATTAAATTTCTAAAGCCTATATCATGGCTTTATATCATGAGTTTATTATTAGTTTAGTTTGAATAATTAGTATAATT
>APFE030272867.1:0-11060 GCA_000404065.3 Pinus taeda | reverse complement strand
AAAATTTTGAGTATAACAAAATTTTTGATGACGTTTAATCTATTTCCATATAATTTGGAGAAAAAAAATAATAAGGGAAAAAATGTTAATAAAGTAATTCTAAATCCACTTATGCTTAAAAAATTACAAATACACAGGAAAATAAAAAAATAAAAGATTGAGAGAAATTCCACTCACCATTAACATGATATATGGGGGGATCAAAACTAATCGCCGGAGGGGAATAAGGATAATTGTCAGGGAATTTGATCAGTAACTTGAAGACCCCTTAAAATTACGAAGGAAAACAAAAGACAATGTCCAAATAAGTTGCAGGCTCTATATAGAAAATTGACATTAAAAAATGCAAAAAAAATATATAACCGGTAACAGTAAACATACCACCATCCCATATGGTGTCGTCAGGTCTGCATGTACCCATGCAGGACACAATTTCAACACAAACTAGAGTAAATTAAAAAAAATAAATAAATAAATTTGAGCGCGCAAGGGAGAGAGACCCGGGTACGATGGCGTGCCATGTGAACATATCTTCATCGTCAACGGCCACAGAGATGCCGGGCGGCTGTTCGATCTCTAATTCTCTCAATTCTCTGGTCAACCTCTTTAACGCCGTCTTCCTCTCTGCATTATTGGCATTTGCCATTGCCCTGCCCGGCCTCCTTTGGCTTCCCTTTAGTATTCTTCTGTTTTTCCACAGGCAGCCAAAGCCCAGGCCCTCCCATCTTCTCCGTCACCTTTTCCTTTTAAACTCGCTGACAGACGGGGCCCTGAATTGACAAGAAAAGACAAACTGTTTGGAAATCGTTTTAGTTCCTCTCATGGTTGATAACCGTTTTCTTGCTTCTAATTTTATTTAATTTTGATCGAAACAAGAAAAAACAAACCGTTGGGGAATCGTTGTCATGCACGATAACGGTCTTCGTTGTTTGTATTTTTATTTATAAAAAATGGATAACAAAAGACATAAGATTTTTCTATCAAAAATAGTAGAAAGAAAATAATGAATAGAAACACAATCACATATAGAAAAATGATGAATAAAAATACAATCACTCATAGATCAATCACTCACAAAAATTTATCTACGAAATCTAACTCGGAAAATCCCCTCCCCTCTTGCTTTCTCTTGCTTGTTCTTGTTTGTATTACCAACTCAGCGATCTAATTTATTACAAAGAATTTGCTTGAAGCAAGCCCCTATAATACTAATCAAGTCCTCACAAGAACTCCCTAGCACTTAGCCAAATAAACTTGCAAAGAAGCTACTATTTCCTTGTTCAACCACTAAAAAATAGGAATTTCTCTTATTTCCTTTGCAATTCCCACGATAAATTCACATGCTCAATTATCAAGCATGTGGAAAAAATGTGTTTTATAATACTTAATTACAATTGCATCTTCATCCAATCTCAATAGGCAATTCAAATTGCATGAACTACTAGGGCTAATTTCAGAATCTACAACTAGTTCATTCAGAGCAAGTTGAGCTAACAAAAAGTCAACTGTTCAATTACACTCATAACTATCTCTATTCTAGAACTAGAGATGAGTTAACTCATTGACACTAGAGATAACTCAACTAGTTAGCTAACTTTAGCTATCAACGGGGCCACAATTCACTAAAAACCTCACTTGAATTAATTGATAGCTAACTCGATTTTCTATGAGGCTGAATTTTAATTTGCTTCTTTGACTATGTCACGCCAGGGAGTAACTCTATAAGGCAAAAATGATTCGTGTGTTTTATTCCATGAGATAGGTCTTTATTATATACATGAGGGAGAGATTGTTCAATTCATCTCCCGATGACTATTCATATTTCTAATTTATTTATTCACATAAATTCACCCAATCACAGGGATTAGGTGTCAACTTTCCCCCCTTAATCTAAAGCGATGTTGGTGAGTCCAAGCATCATTCTAAATCGTTCAAGTTTTTCTCTTCCAAGCGCTTTGGTGAAGCTGTCTGCAATTTGCCCATTTGTGGAACAATGACAAAGATGGATTGTTTTGGCCTCAACATGATGTCGAATAAGATGATATTTAGTATTTATGTGCTTCGTTCGATCATGGAACTTTGGATTCTTGGCCAACTTTATTGCAGAGATATTGTCAATCATGTGTGGAGTGGATTGTACTTGTTTCACCTACAAATCTTCAAGAATTTTCCTGAGCCACACAATTTCTTTTGTTGCTTCAGCCGCTACCACGTATTTTGCTTTTGTTGTGGAATCTACTCGAACTGATTGTTTGCGTGATCTCTAGGAGACAGCTCCTGATGCAAGACTCATAGCATATCCTGAAGTTGATACCCCAGTTTCTTTGTCTCTATCGAAGTCTGAATCAGAGTATCCAATCAAGGTGAAGTTGTCCACCTGTGTATACTTGATTCCAAAGTCTTGAGTTCCCTTCAAGTACCTTAGAACTCTTTCTGCAGCAGACCAATGTCCCTCACAAGGCTTTTGCATAAACTTGGAGAGGATTCCAACAACAAACGAAATGTCTGGTCTAGTAGTAGTTAGGTAGTTGAGACTTCATATGTGTTGTCTATACTTTGTTGAATCCTCAAATTCTTTTCCTTCAATAGATGTGAGCTTTAAGTTTTGTTCCGTTGGAGTAGTAAGAGGATTGCACTCTGTCATGCCAAACTTGTTCAAGAGATCTCCAATGTATTTCTTTTGAGAAAGAAATATGGACTTCGGATGTTGGGTTACTTCAATGCCAAGATAGTAATGAACATAGCCCAAATCAGTCATTTCAAAACTTTTCCCTAATTCCTTCGTTATGGATGCAATGTAGCTTTCATTGTTCGCTATCATCAAAAGATCATCTACATATACCACAAGATATACAACTTTTTTGCCAACTTTCTTGACAAATAAAGTTGCATCATCAAGATCATAATGTTTGAAATCGAGTTTCAAAAGATGCTCAGTTAGTTTTTCATACCAGGCTTGCCGTGCTTGTTTGAGGCCATACAACGACTTCACCAGTTTGCATACTTTATGTTCATGTCCTTTCACATCAAATCCTTCAGGCTGGGACATAAAAACATTTTCTTTTAGATCTTCATTTAAGAAAGCAGTTTTTACATCCATTTGGTGGAGTTTCCAACTTTTCTGAGCTGCTAGTGCAAAGAGTGTCCGGATGGTAGCCCATTTTGCTATGGGCGCAAAATTTTCCTCATAATCGACCCCTTCCTTCTGTGCAAAACCTTTTGCCACAAGCTTAGATTTGTGCTTGTCAAGTGAGCCATCAGCTTTATACTTGTTCTTGTAGACCCACTTGCAGCCAATTGGTTTGGTTCCTAACGGAGGATCAACCAGCTTCTTCTTTATGAGGGCATCATACTCATTTTGCATCGCTTCTTTCCATTCATCATGGGAAGCAGCTTCTTTGAAGTAAGTTGGTTCAAAATCTGTAGACAAGTTCAGTTCACAATCATAAGAAACATCCATATCAACTAGTGAATTATAGTCATCTAAATCACCTCCATTTTGCCGATTTGAGTTTCTAGTTCTTGTCTTTCTAACCTCATCAAGATGAACATTTTCAAGTGTCTTTGTCAGCCACTTTGGGGGACCTTTCTCAAATGGTGTAGGCTGCTCTGTTGATTGAGTTGGGACTGCATCAAGATTGTGTCTCCCAATTCTATCAATTACATCACTTAAAGCATCATCTATTGTTGGAGTTTCATGCGGGGGAGAGTGTTCCTCAGAAGAAGATTCCACCTGTTGATCTAGCGTAGGAATCCTCCCTTCAAGATGTGGAATCTAATTATCAAATTCTTGAAATGATTTTGCTTTTGTGAATATATCCAAGCGATCAAGTTGTCGCTCAACAACATTGTTAGTTTTGGATGATTCAAGAGAATTACATCTCTAGATACATCAAACCTTTTATTTACTTAATCATAGAGGCAGTATGCTTTGGAGGTGTTTGAATACCCCAGAAACATACACTTATGACTTCTAGCACGAAGTTTGTTTCTATGTACCTTTGGTATCAAGGCATAATAGATGGAACCAAAGACCTTGAGATGCTTTACTGAAGGAACATGTCCATACCACATTTCATATGGAGTCTTGTTTCTTATAGCATTAGATCGACATCTATTCTTTATATATTTATCACATAGAACAACATCAACTGGAAACATTATCTTTACATTTTTGAAGAAAATCATGGATCGTACCATATTTAGGATTGTCCTATTCATTCTTTCAGCTACACCATTCTGTTGGGGATTATAAGGCACAGTTGTGTGATGTTTGATCTCATGTTGGCGAAGATAGTTTTCAAATTCATTTGATGTGTATTATTTTCCATTATCAATGCGAATAGACCCAATATGAGATTGTCCATCATTTTCAATCAATTGATGAAAATCCTTGAATGTTTAAAAGCATCAGATTTGTTCTTCAATAAATAAACCCAACACATTCTGGTGTAGTCATCAATAAATGTCATTATATATTTGTTTCCATTTGTAGAAGGAACATGCATTGGACCACATAAATCTGAATGAATGAGTTCAAGTTTTCTATGTGCTCTTGAATGCAAATCATGAAAAGACTGTTTGTTATGCTTTCCTAGAATGCAAGCATCACATTGCTTAAGTTTCCTAGGAATTGTAGGCAAACCAGCAACACCATTTTTCTTCAACAAGTGGAGTTTGTCACAGTTCAAATTTCCAAATCTATCATGCCATAATAGACTTGATGGAAGAGTACCTTCTTCATGATGAGAATTGTATGAGAAATCTTGTGCCGAAGCAGAGGTTCCTTGCATCTTGAGAAGCCCTTCTTCTTTTATTCCCCTCATGACAAGTGAGTGGTCAGATGCTTTTCTCACCTCAAGCTTTCCATCAAACATATCAATGGAGTGACCTTGCTGGTGGATGTGAACCAAGGACAACAAGTTTCTCTTTAGCTATGGGAGATATAGAACATGGTGTAGAAGAAAGTCTGGAAGACCATGCAATTTAAGCCTGATTGTGCCAAGTGCTGATGGCTTGATTTTTGATTGGTCTGCAAAGTATACTACTCCATCAACATTGTTAATAAATTCTTCAAAAAAATATTTTCTATGAGTCATGCGGCAGGTTGCTCCTGAATCAAGCAACCAATCATTTTTCCAAGAAGCAAGTGAAGCATTAAACAAATCTTCATTTACTCCAATGTTACATTGTGCCACAACATAGTGAGCGGATTCAGGTGCTTTACCTTTGTCTGTATCATTAGTTTTACCTTTCTGTTGGTTTCTTTTCTACTCAATTTTGTCCCATGGTAGCTTGCATGTAGAGGCATCATGTGATCCATTTCTTTTGCAGCAATTTCAGTGCAAATCTACCTTTTCTCCTTGAGAGTGTTTGCCTCCCCTGCCTCTGAAATATCTTCCTCCTCCTTTTGAATGCATACTGTAACAAAAAAAATACTTCTGCTGGAAAAAATGTTCTTTTGATGTAAAAAAATGTGCTTTTCATTTTTTTATTTTAACAAAAGCTCAACCCATATGGTTATTGCAGCAACATTCGACATTTTCTAAAAAACACACACAGTGAGTGAGGCAGTGTGGGAAAACAGTATGACAGAACAACACATTCATGCAAACATAATTAGATACATGTTTCATAGGCTATAAGAATCTTCCAAGCAACAGATTATAAGCTTCATATTATGTATAAAGTTAATTAAACATCAATTATATCAACGCATCAACCTGCAAAAACTATCACAAGTTACACGTTCCTGGCTACGCAGCTTAGCTAACTTGTTAGTCACTAGAATATCAAGTTGCGCAGCACGTTCCATAATTGCTTTCCTCTTTAGTGATGAAACATTGTGTGTGATTTAGGCACAGTATGTTTCATGACCATTGTAACACGAAAAAATAGAAAATTACACTTAAATTTATATAACCTGATTCCCAAATATTTGAGGGGTAGATGATGCTAGTGCGTGGAAGCCATTAATTGCATTGTAGCTTATGAACCCAATATTACATCAAATCAAATGCACATGGGTTTCACATATCTGACACCAATCTTGTAATCTTAAACTTTAAAAAAATACCAGGCCAGTGTTAATATAATACCAGGCCAGTGTTAAAAGCTTTCTGATACCTTGGTTTCTTGCAATAATTGGTGTGGAGTCTCACTTGAGTGCGAGCGGCTTCATCTCTTCCACATCAATCAACTCTTAAAAACGCATAATTATTCTCCTTTCCCCGGCAGCTGTAATGAATGAAGTTATGCTAAACGTAATATGAACAGTGACAAATACGAGGAGCACAAACTTGAAATTCAAATGGAGGTGGACTGAAATTGGTATAGTGACAAATACGGGGAGCAACTTATATATAATATATATGAATAGCTACATTCATTTCCACAGCCTTCACATAAATTAATGCGTAGCCAAACAGCTCTATAAATAAACAAAATTTCTTACAGCTTTCAAGGGTAAATAACCACAAAACTCAAATTAGGATAATTTTGATCAACCAAGGTCAATTTGACATGATGGATCAATCCCGTCCTTGAAATACATAATTATATTAGCTGGTTGCATATAGCACGGATAGCTAAAAACTCTCTTTGATTCCTGGTAGCTGATTGCAGCGTATGGAGGGAGCGCCTAGTGTTCACGTCGGGTTCACTATTACAAAATAGTTCAACGGACTAGCATATGGTTGAAAAGAATTTTGGCAGCAACGTACAGTGTACAATAAAGAATTGTATGCATTCAACAGATAGAAGGCATAGTAGGAATAACTCTGAGTGAGCAGGAGTTCATTAGGATAGTTCAACACATGTCAGGCCAGCGTACAACAGCGACTGTGAGGGGACAAAGAACAGTTGGCAGTGGACAGGGAGCACTGGGCAGTGGGAGTTACAAATATTTTGGGATTTGGCTCTGATACCATGTCAAGCCAGGCAGTAACTCCATAAGGCAAAAATGATTCGTGTGTTTTATTCCATCAGGTAGGTCTTTATTATATACATGAGGGAGAGACTATTCAGTTCATCTATTGATGATTGTTCATATTTCTAATTTATCTATTTACATAAATTCACCCAATCACAAGGATTAGGTGTCAACAGACTAAACCCCAAGTCAAAAGAATCCCTTCTTTGGTATAATTTTAACACTCCCTCTTAGCAAGGAAGGGATTTTGGACAACCCCAATCCTATTTTTGTTGAACTCGAACTTTCCCCTTGATAAGGCCTTGGTCAAGATGTTTGCATCTTGCTCCTCTGTAGGAATGTATTATTTCATCACAGTCCTCCTCTCCACAGAATCTCTAATATGATGGTATATGATTTCAATATGTTTGGACCTATCATGAAACATTGGATTCTCAGAGAGTCTTATGCAACTCTGATTATCACAATGGATTAATGTAGCACCCATCACCTAACTGAAGAGTCCTACCAGGATCTTCCTCATCCGAGTAGTGTCATATGTTGCATGAACAACAGTGGTATACTTGGCCTTAGCTAAATTGGGTGCAATTAATCTCTGCTTCTTGTTGTACCAAGAATTTGTAGTTGACCCAATACTACAGACGGTTCTTCAGTGCTTTTCATATCTAAGAGACTCCTATCCAATCTACATCTATGAAGCCTTGAAGCTTCACTCCATCATTTTTTTTGTACCACAATGCATATTCGTGCCTCTGAGGTATCTCAAAACATGTTTTTCTTCTTTCTAGTGGACCTTGCAAGGATCTACCATAAACCCACTCAACTAGCTCACAACAAAACAAATAATGGGCCTTATGTTTACCAAATACATGAAGGACCCAACTAGCTTCCTATAGATTCTACCATCTAATGCGTCTCTTATGGAGGAATCATGCCTAATCCATTTAATACCTAGAGGAGTATCCATGGGTTTGCAATCCAGCATGTCTGTAGAATCTTAGAGGTGTACTAAACTTGTCAAACAAATATCTCTCCATCACCTTCTCAATCCTCCAATCCAAGTAAATAGTGCATTATCCCTATATATTTAATCTTGAACTCTCTTACAAGTTCCTCTTTGCAAGGCTAGATCAAAATGAGATCTCCTCTCAGAATCAAATCATCCACATAGAGAACTAAGATGAGGATACTGTCATCTACCATAATGTAGTATAGATTTCTGTCTACCTCACTCCTAGTGAAGCTCGATCCTATGACATAAGTATCAATGGTAGTGTACCATGCACAAGGTGCCTGATTGAGCCCATAAAGAGCTCTCTACAACCTACACACATGTGTGCCTCTGATGAAGGTCGTGAATCCCTCTAACTATTCTTTGTAGATCTCCTCCTCAACCACTCCATTAAATAAATTTGCTTTGACATCCAACTAATGGATATTCCATCCCATATGTGTTGCCAATGAAGGTATAGTCTTTTATAGATGTGTACGTTGCCATAGGGGAAAATTTATCCTCATAATCAATCCCCTCAATATGAGAGAATCCCTTGGCCACAAAATTGGCCTTGTAATTCTCAATACTACCATCAACTACATACTTCACCTTATACAACCACTTGGATCCAATGACTGATTTTCCTTCGGGTCTAGGAACAACCTCCGAAGCATAATTATTCATTGTGGAGTCATACTCCACCATGGAATCTACCCATACATGTTGGGAAGCACCCTCTTCAAAAGAATATGGCTCAAAATCTATCAACTTTGAGATGAGATCTAGGTATCCTATGTATCTATATGGTGATCTGTGTTTTCTGTGTGAGGAAGTAGGAAGTCCAACCTGCTGCTAAGCTTCTTGCACCAATATGTCAACCAATGTAGTCCTCTTCTTCCCTTCTTTGGGAGTAACTATATGAGTGGGTGCCTCCACTCAACCTGCTCTTTGATCCTCGTCATGTGGCTACTCCACATCATCATCCTAGAATGATCCCTTTCCCTTAGACGAGGATTTCCTTTGTGAATCTGACTGAGGATACTCCTTGGGAGCTAGAAGATCCTCATATAGTGATATGCTTTGCTCTCACTCTAGAGAACTCCTCATGGCTTTCTCCTCCTCAAATCTTACATCCCTTCTCAAAATATTCCTTTTGAGAGAGGGAATGTACACCCTGTAACCATGTGTTGTCTTAGTATAGCCCACAATGAACCCCCTCTCTATAGTAGGCTCCAACTTCTTCTTGTCATCTTTGGACACATAAGAATACACAATGGTTCGAAAAATGCAAAAGTTTGAGGCATTTGGCTTCCTCCTAATGAAATCCTCTTAAGGCGTAAACATCCCAAGAGCTCTGTCAGGACTCCTATTCTACAAGTACACAACTATGATGCATGCATGTGCCCACAAGAATAAGTGCAACCCCTAATCATGCAATGTGGCCCTAGCAGCCCCAACAATAGTCATATTCTTCCTCTCTATAACCCCATTATGTTGAGGATTATGGGGTGTAATTAACTCCCTGCTAATGACCTCCTTGGAACATAAACCTTTGAAGGCATTTGAGATATACTCTCCTTGATTATCACTCCTCGGGGACTTGGCTTTCTTCCTTGACTCATTTTCAACTAAGGCCTTGAATTTCACAAACTTGGAATAGACCTCATCTTTCTTCTTCATGAAATAAATCCAACACTTATGGGAAAAATCATGAATGAAGATCCCATAATAATTGTGCTTATAGAGTGAAATTGTGGAGAAGGGGCCACAAACGTCAGTATGAACTCTCTCCATAATGAATCCATATTTGTTATCTCACCCTTGAAAGGAATATTTGGCATATTTTCCAAGAGTGCAGCCCTTGCACACATCATGTTGCTTAAGGGTGCTCTAAGGTAGCCCAATGGTGATCTACTTGAGTATCTCTAAATCTCCATGATGTGGATATCCCATGCGTTTGTGCCAAATCTCTCCAACATCTTGGCCCTAAAAAAACTTTGTGTTGCTGATCAAGGTTGCACATGCATCCACCTCCAACTTCTAGAGGCTTTTGATCCTAACACCAATTTGCCTGACCTGACCTAAAGGAGAATGCTTAAGGTAGGCGCCCCCCTTGCTAAATAATGCATCATACCCTTTGTCTTCAAGGACTACTACTGAGACAAGGTTTTTCTTCAATCTTGGGACATACATTATGTTCTTGAGATGGAGGAGGGAACCAAACTCCCTCTTAATGCTTAATGTACCTACTCCTTTGGTCATATATCTTCCATCATCTCCAAGGCCAATCTATCATTGAATATCTTTTTCCCCCATGCTATTGAAGAACAATTTATTCCTTGTTATGTGGAATGAAGCCCGTGAATCAATATACCACACACTACCTCAAACTGAGCTTTCCATGAAATCTATTAGAGAGAAATCCAATTTGAAGGGTGAAGAGAGTGATTTTCCTCTTGTTGTTGCTGCGACATGCATGTTAGATTTATTCTTTCAACATTTTGTAGCATAATGTCCAAATTCATGACAATGAAAACACATGATTTTTCTAATATCCTTCTTTTTCTTTCCTCCAATATGACTATATTGAGGCTTTCCTTAGCCCTTCTTTGCCTTAGATTTATTCCCTTTTCTAGCTAAGCGCTAGTTGAGACTCCATCTCTTGTATCCCTCCTTATCTCTTCCTCCACGAGATATGACCACAATCTCTCCCAATAAGGCAGCTTACCTCTACCATTCACAACATCGTGGAAACTATGCCAAGATTTTGGAAGCTCGAGAAGAGAAAGGCTCACCATCTTTGATGATGGAACTATCTCTCAAACACCTCCAAGTTCATCCATCACTTGACCTAACTTGGATAGATATGTATCAATAGGGTCATCCTTGCCCATTCAAATGCTCCTGAATTTGTTCTTCAAAGAAAGTTTTATGGCATCGCTACTGCTTTAGAAAAGATTAGTAAGGTCCTTCCACATCTAGAATTTTATTTCCTTCACATGAAAATTTATAACAATATGGTCTCTAGCTCCTTCTAGGATCATGCTCCTAGATTTGGCAATGTCCTCTGTGCATTGAGTTAGTTGTAGTGAATTTGATGTAAGAGGCTTAGGGATATCAATTTTGATGTATTCT
>APFE030272860.1:0-26764 GCA_000404065.3 Pinus taeda | reverse complement strand
AAGAGAATTTTCAAATATCTTCAAGGGACTCAAAACTATGGCTTATGGTATCCTAGAGATACAGATCTCACACTTCATGCTTATACAGATGCAGATTGGGCCGGAACCGTGGATGACAGGAAGAGCACAAGTGGTGGTGCGTTCTTTATGGGTTCCAGATTAGTATCTTGGTTCAGCAAGAAACAGAGTTCAATTGCCTTGTCTACAGCGGAAGCGGAATATGTTGCTGCTGCATCTTGCTGCACTCAACTCCTTTGGATGATGCAGACCTTGCAGGATTTTCAAATCACTTTTACACCACCTATCTCTATCTTATGCGATAACACAAGTGCAATCAGCATCTCAAAGAATCCTGTCATGCATTCAAAAACCAAGCACATACCAATCAAGTATCATTTTCTCCGGGAACAAGTGCTTGAACAAAAGGTCAAGTTGGAGCATGTTCCTTCTAAGGAACAAGTTGCTGATATTCTCACCAAACCATTGCCCAGGGAGACTTTTGAATACCTCAGGCAAAAGCTGGGGGTTGTTGATGCATCATCTTATTGTTGAGACTCTTCTAATTGTTGGTTGTACGCATGATTCATCTGGGGTATATGCGTACATGTGCTGGGTTGCGGCACAGGTTCAGGGGGAGCATATAATGCATTGTTGGCATTATGGAGGATGTACAAAAGGAGATCATGGGAGCTGGTCTGAAGTAGCTGCAATATGTCTCTATCTCTTTCATGGTGGATTATGGTTCTTCGTTGCAGATCTGGTTCATATTCAGGGGAGCATGTTCTTAGGGGGAGCATAACCCTTTGCCCTTGATGTCAAAGGGGGAGAATGAAGCTGAAGTTTTGAGGTTGCCATCAAGTCCAAAGGGGGAGATTGTTGGCATTATGGCTAAAGTGTTGTCCTTGATGGCAACCCATTCAGGTGATAGATCACAGTACTTCAAGCCAGCAGCAGAGATTGATGATCAGCTATCAAATATTGAAGAAAATAAGGGGTACGCAGGTACACCTTACATAAGGTGCGTACACGCAGGTCGGTGTTTCATAAAGTGCGTACATACCCGCAGTTATCCCGTTCAGGAGGTGCGTACCCCCAGTGCACACATTTCAAGGCAAAGAAAAGCACACGTGGGGTTTCTTATGTTTTACACTTAGTTTCTAGCCGACGGTTTTGTGTTATTATGGTGTCGGCCTGTGGTTTTAATCCATGATTTAAGGAAGAGCTTTACTATATAAAGCAAAGGAGATCATTTGGCTTATGCATGTTTTTTGGTTGAATATCTTATGAGGGCAAGATCTGGTCTAGATCTAAATAAGGTGAATCTACTGATGGACTAAGATCTCTTCGGCGCATGTTCAGATCTGTAGATCTGACTGTCTGGGTTCTTTCTGAAGTCTTGAAATCATTTATGACCGAAGGTACGCAGGTACAGTGAGGGAAAAGTGCGTACATACGCAGGAACGAAGCGTTTCAGGTGCGCCCGTACACAGGCACAGAAGGGTTTCAGGTGCGCCGGTACGCAGGTATAGAAGGGTTGCAGGTGCGCCCATACACAGGCACAGAAGGGTCTCAGGTGCGCCGGTACGCAGGTACAGAAGGGTTGCAGGTGCGCCCGTATGCATGCACAGAAGGGTTTCAGGTGCGGAGGACCGCAGACAGTTCAATGGACTCAGAGCGAGGTACGCAAGCTAGCAGTTGAGCAGGATGCGTACATAAGCAGGCGAGCAGTTGAGCAGGGTGCGTATTGTAAGCAGGCAAGCAGTTGAGCAGGGTGAGTACTGTAAGCAGGCAAGCAGTTGAGCAGGGTGCTTACGTAAGTAGGCGAGCAGTTGAGCAGGGTGCTTACTTCTCTTAAAATATTTGTTTATCATTGTTGTGTTCTGGGTTTGGTACTATTATTGTTGATTTGGTTACTACAGTTGACTGGGTGATTCTCTTATACTTGATGATCATTTGATGCTTATGGATCCAGTTTGAAAATTTATGAAAAGTGGTCCTTGTAAGAAAAGAAGTAGGGGGTTTAGCTCCCTTCCAGGAGAGACTGGAAAACGAGAGAGAGTTGTAGCTCTCTGCAGGTTGCAGCCTGCGTACTGGTAAAGGACTGCACCAGTACAAACCATTGTAAAAGGAGTTTCTAATTTGAAAGAAGATAGAGACATATTGCAGCAGGTGGTTTTCACCCACTGGGTTTCCACCTTATATCTAGTGTTCTTTGATGTGACTGTCTATTTTTCTTGCTCATTATTTTATGGTACTGATATGCAAAAATAATTCAAAGTGTAAATAAGGAAGATTTGTTAAAAGAACTAGATAATACTGATTCACCCCCCCCTCAATATTATTTTCAACATAATAGACCGACTCTAACATTGGCTCCAATGGGGATGGTAGCTCCTTGGAGATGCCAAGAACCGCAGATCTTTGTAAGAGCTAGACAGTGCCTTCACTCATTGGGCGATGGAGTCATTATTTTGACACAAAATCTTGAGAATTTGACTGAAAAAGCAAAAACATCTTTGACCAAACTAGACTCAAAACTAAAGATTTAGACAACTGACTTGACAAACTTAGACCTACTAATTTTCATTTTCAGAATTATAGCCTTCACCTCGGGCCCCAAACTGAAGATGATAAGTTAGTGTACATGTGCGATAGAACAAAAGTAAAATGATATGTACAATGATAATGAAATGAGCAGAAAATACTCAAAAGTAATATCTCTTTAACAGCCGACCATTGATCAGCCCTCCAAGATATTCATCTCCATTCATCTCTTTGAGAAGGAAAGCATTTTGGCCGCGATATGTTGCAATCTTATAAGGACCCTTCCATAAATTTTCAAATTTGCCATGCTTTCCCTTGTCTTCATGACGAGCATCCCATCTTAAGACAACCTCATCTAGCTAAAATGTATCTGCCTTTGCTTTCCGGTCATAAATCCTTTTGATACACTCCTGCAACTTGCAAGTGTTTTGAAATACCTCCTCCTGTGTCTGCTGCAAATGAATCATCTGATTAATCCTTCTTTGCATAGGATCTTCTTCACTACCCACTTCTTGAAGCAATTTGACTACCGGGACAACAGGTGAAGTTGGAAAAACTGTGTCTGTTCCGTACACCAACTCGAAAGGAGACATACCAATAGACTTTTTCTGACTCACCCTATCAGCCCATAGTGCATTATAACTTCTTGTGCCAGCCCTTTTTGCTGATTTCCAACAATTTCTTAATGATATTGACCAAGGATTTATTAGATGACTCCACCAATCTGTTTCCTTGAGGGTGGTATGCGGTTGAATGTCCCAAACTAATATTATACTTATAACAAAACTCAATCATCCTTTTTGACTTAAACACTGCTGCATTATCCGTGATTAGCTTACTTGGACATCCAAAGCGTGACAAAATATTGGTCTCGAGAAAAGAAATAATTACCGCATTTGTAGCTTGTCGAGTAGGAATTGCTTCAATCCATTTTGTGAAGTAGTCCGTGGCCATCAATATCCATCGATGTTGTCCTGATGATGCCAGATGAATTTCACCAATGAAATCCAATCCCCACTGTTGAAAAGGTGCACTGACTTCAATTGGTTTGAGAGGAAAAGGCTGGAGCTTCTGCTTTCCTTGAAAAATTTGGCATTCATGACAATTTTTAACAACCTTATATACATCTGAAAATAATGAAGGCCAATAATAGCCTGCACTTAGTATCTTGTTTGCCGTGGTCTTCCAAAACAAATGACCTCCACAGTCCCCTATATGAAAGTATTCCACGACTCTTTGGGCTTCATCCTCTACCAAACAATTCAATAACATTCCGCCAGGGTCTTTCCAAAACAATGCTGAATCGAGAATGCAAAATTTGGCATCCTTTAATTTCAATGTTCTACTTCTGTTTCTTGGCATTCTAGGAGGCGAAGATAAATGCTGAAGTACATATAAAATATCAGCATACCACGAAGAAGAAATAAATATTTCAGATACCTGAATGGATGGGTTCTCCTCATCTTCATCAGACATGGCAGCAATCAAATTTATGTCTAGGATTTGCAGATTTGTTTTAGCCATTAGCTTGGCGAGTCCTTGACCTTTGATCAGCTTGGTGGGTTTAATTTCAACATCATATTCTAACAACGCAGCAATCCACTTACCCCTTCTCCCTTCTGGATCTACCTGTACTAAAATATCTTTAACTGCTACGTTAGGAACATAAGCTAGAATATGGGCATGCAATATGTACACACAGAAATCTTTCAAGGCCTTTACAAGTGCAAGTGATTGCTTCTCAATGATGTTATATTTCAATGCTCCATCTCTAATAATGCGACTGAAAAAGGCGATGGGGTTTTCTACACCTTCTCTCTTCTGCATTAGTACATCTGCCAAAGTGTGCTCAGAAGCAAATGAAAATAAAATAAAGTCTTGAGTGTAGTCGTGGCTGATCAAAATAGGAGCTATAGAAAGAGATAACTTCACTAGATTAAATGATTTAACTGCCTCTTCGGTCCACTTTACCTGACTGTCCTTCTTGAGCATGCTTGTGATCTCTCTAAGATGCTCTGCTAGATTTGGAATGAAACAACGCAGAAAATTTACTTTACCATTGAAAGACTGAATTTCTTTCTTGTTCCAGGGCTGTTCAATTTGCTGAATGGCTTCAACACGTGCTGGATCAATATGGATGTTGTCTTTAGATATGATGTGACCAAGAAGTTTGCCCTCATCCATGGCAAAAAGACTCTTTTTCGGATTCAATGATATGCCATATTTTCTGCACCTTTCAAAAACAATTTTCAAATGATACAAATGTTCCTCATCAGAATTTGAAAACATGGTTAAGTCATCAAGATAAACAACCAAAAATACATATTTCTCATTGGCGAAAGCCACGTCCATTGCACGCTGAAAGGTAGCTCCTGCATTTTTCAAACCAAACGGCATCTTTGCATAATGAAATGTTCCCCATGGAGTGGTGAATGCGGTTTTGTCACGGTCATCTTCATGCACTAAAATCTGATTGTAACCTGAATAACCATCGAGTAGTGACATCCTTGATGCTCCAACTACTCGTTACAATATATGATCCATTTTGGGTAGCGGATAATTGTCCTTTAAGGACACCTTATTTAAATTTCAGAAATCAATACATAAACGGATCTCACCTGTCTTCTTTCTTACGAGCACCAAGTTTGATATCCAATCTGAAAATCGGATAGGCACAATGATTCCTGACTTATACAATCTGTTTACCTCTTTCTCAATTGATGGCAGCAACTTCGGATTGATTCTCCTCAACTTTTGATGAAAAGGCTTATGATTTGGCTTAATAGGAATAGTATGCTGAATGATATTTGTATCATATGTTTTAAGATCTGAGTAATCCCATGCAAATACATAAAAAAATAAAGACAACAATTTCATATATTCAGCTTTTACCTTTGGTGATAATGACATTGATAACTTAACCATCTTGGGATTTTCAGCTGTCCCAATGTTTACCTCTTCAACACCCTTTTCAGTCAGTCTCAATGTCAGTTTGCGGGCCACATCATCTTGGTCAAACAACTCCTCTAAAGGAATCAAACCTTTAGGAATAATGTTGTCCTTAAGTTGCAGCACATCCATTTGATTTACTTGTATATTGTCATTACCATCATCATTTTCGGTATCTATTGAGGAATCTTTGAACTTACCCTTATTTTACAGAAACTCATTGATCTCTTCATCATCTTGAAAAACTTGCCAACATCATTGATTATCTGGAACGGTGGGACGATGCTTCACATGAATCTCAAATTTGTTGCTAGAATTCATTGGAATTTTTAAATTGCTTGCTGCCTTAGCAAGTCCATCAGCAACACCATTTTGTAGGCGAGGCACACATGTCAAGGTATAATTAGAAAACAACTTCAAAATATCTAAGGCTGCATTTCGATATGCCCTCATGCGAGGATGTTTGGCCTGAAACTCACCCTTAAATTGCTTTATCACCAACTCGGAATCACCATAGACCGCAATCTTCTTTGCTTTCAGTTTCTTAAGAATCTTTAGGCCAGCAATGAGAGCCTCATATTCCACCTCATTATTTGAACAATCAAATGCTAGTTTATAGGAACACACTCTCACCTTTCTTGGAACTTTGTCTTGAGCGGAAAAAGGACTTCGAATCCACACACCAATACCAGCACCATCACTACCGACTGCGCCATCAAAATCCATGGTCCAAAGACCATCTTCATCCTCCTCCAAGTGCTGAAATTGTACTGCCTCTGATTTTTCTATTTGCTGCTCCTTTTCTTCAGCTGTTTGCTCCATGATAGCTTGCTTTTCTCCTCTTTCCTTTTGTAGTACTTCTCTAAAATTTTCAGTGATCTCTGGTATGTCTTCCGATTGAACTAACTGACTATTTATATCATTAAAACTATCAACAAATAAAACAAACGACTCCAAGTCAGTATGTACATAATTTACAGGATGATTGATTGGCTTCTCTTTACTAGTTATCATATATTTCATCTTTTGCTCGCGATATGGCTTTCTCATTTGACCGAGGACTGGAATTGTGGCATAAGAGAAGTCTAACTGTAGAGTACCCTTCAACTTAGATCCCCAAGATCTCGAAAGTAGCATACCAAAACGTGGAGGAATGTCTGCCACAACCACATCCATCAAGACATTTTTCGCCGGGATTTGGTCTAAGCTAACAACCAAATCTTTGATGAGCCCAATGCATCTCACACGTCTGGAATCAAATGAATACAAATCATGATATTTTCTGGTAATGTCTAACCCCAGCTTCTCCATGATTGCCTTTGGCATCAAATTGTGTGAAGCACCCGAATCGAACATGGCATTATGTAAGACATATTCATGCAATCTCAAACTGATATAAAAGGGAGGAACATCACCCTCAGGGGACTGACCATCCAATGCTGGCCCAAAGATCAATTCAGGCTGATCATCTTCAACATTCACCATGTCAAGCAAGGGATCAAAGTTCAGAATTTTGGAAACTTGACCTCGGTAGCTGTTGTTTTTCATGATTTCAGTCAAAGGAATAGATATTTTTAATTTGGAAATTTCATTTTCCAAACTAAATGCTGAAACTTTGTTGACTTCTTTGACTGGAATCTCTCTCCTATCTTTGATTATAGCTGCCTAATTTGTCTTTTCTGCTACTGATATTTTACTAGTTGTGGGATCAATTGTCCCTTTTCCTTTCTTCGATTGTATCGGTGAATCCATCTTTGGTGCTGTGGCTTCCTTTCTTTTCTGAATGGGATTGATAGGCACGTCTTGGTTCCTCAATGAATATTTCTTCTGTTGAGTGGACAAGGCATTCAAATATCCTCTTTGGTAATCATCTAAATCTGCATCATTAGCCAAGATAAAATTTTCGTCTTGCTGGGTGCCTGAACTTTCTCCATACTCATCTTCTTCGGTGATGTAAATGGGCAGATCATCAGGAGTAAAGAAGTGATTTTGGTCCCCTTCTACATCAGCATCTTCATTTGAATCTTGAGTTACAAAATTCTACAAAAGAGGAGTTTTGATTGGTTGCTAGGCTGCCAGCTCTTGTACTCTTGGTTCACACTGCTTGATTCTGTACTGAGGTTGTTGCTGGCCACTGTAATTTGGATTACGAATCTGTTGTTCTGATTTGTCAAGGTTGAGTCTTTTGAACATATCGCGAAGCCAAGGTGGTTCTGATGATGTATATTCTTCCTTTATAGTCACTCTTTTCTCTGCCTTCAAACGTGCTCTCTTGTCGTTCAGATTTGCCTCAACATTGACAACAATCTTTTGCATATCTTCTAAAGTAGGCGGATCTCTATCCCGTAATGAGTAAGCCATCTCTGGATCAAAGCCATCCGGGAATTTAAGAAGAGCTGATTTTCTAGATGGTCTTAAATCATCAGGGATAGCATTATAAATTGTATTGAACCTGATAATATAGTCTTGGATAGACTCACTGGGATTGCGTTTGATATTATTGTACTCGGCATTAATCTGAAGCGGATCCTTTCTAAGTTCCCAACGATCAAGAAACTGCTTCTGAAGTTCAGCCAACGTAGGTATACTTCTAGCTCCCAAGCCTCTGAACCATTTTCCAACTTCTCCTCTGAATGTTTGCACAAACAATCGCATAGTTACATCCTCATCATCAATCTCATATAAATCATAAAAAGTTTCCATTTTGTCTATGTGCTGCTGAGCGGAAACACTTTGAGGAGTGCCATCAAATAAAGGAATTTTACTTTGATAATCCGCTGGCATATCATGCAATTGCTGAGGTAAAGCAAGAGGTGCAAAGCGAGCAGCCATTACTCTAGGTGGATTTACTCTCGGTGTTGTTGGCGGAGTTGATTTTGCTACTACATGGGGAGTATGCGGAGGTGTATGCGGAGGAGAAGTAATGTGGGATGAAGAAGGGGAATTAGCTGTAGATTCGGAGTAAGTAATTATAGGCTGCAAAGGAATGGTAGGAATGAAAGGTGGTTCAGTAGGAACTCTAGAGGTAGATGTCGTGACGATGGATCCAATGTTTGCAGATATGGCTTCTAAAAACTCAGAAAGATTGGCTGCTTGGATGGTGGTCTGAAGGTGCCTCAAGATAAAATTGTCAATTAATTTACTATGCCTTTCAAATTCAAGAGCTGCAGCGAAGTCAGGATTTGGAACAATAGAATCGAGAGCGTTTTCGGACTTAGTCTTGAAAAATGACAATTCAAACCTTGCGTCGAAATGAATTTCTTCAAGGTATTCAAAAAGTGCATGACATGAATGAGATTTAACCAAGGGAGTCGCCGAGCTTTCTTGACGGAGGAGTTTTCGAATCAAATTTGGATTTTCATAAATAGGAGGTGGATTCGGATCTGGATTAGCTCTTGTATGTCTTTTTGAAGCCAGTGTATTTATCAGGAGATCAAAAGAATGAAAGTAATTCAGTCAATCGTTTATTAGAATCAATCATCCAAAGGTCTAGAACGATCAAAGGTACTGGGGTGATCTGCAAGTCAAAGTTTCGCAAGCTAACCGGAGATCGACTGAAGCAGCATTTATCTACTTTCGCTTATGCATAGCAAGAGCATTTCGAAATCTACCTGGCGTAACTTCAGACTCCGTCTAAGATTTGTGAAACAAACTCATCAACAAGCAAACCATTTGGGATTTCTTCCCCAGCAGATTTGCCACTATGTTAGCGCTCAAATCTGCCTTAGGCTGAAATAAGGCAAGACTCAAGGCCACATCAAACCATGCTCAGCCTTGTAGCTAGCCCTATGAGGACAGGAGAGGGCTCTCTCCAGGTCAAACTCGGCAAATGGTAATCAAGAAAGCTCGAGATGACCGAATTGATGACTGATTTTAGGCTAGGTATTAAGTACAAAGAGTTTAGGATTGATTTTTTATGATTTTGTTGAAATCAAGGGAAAGGCAATTTTGTGTGCGGGGATGAGGCACAGTTTTTGCAGAGGTCCACTTGGGGCAAGATAGGCAATTATTTTGATGCCTTAAAGCAGGTGATATGGATAGATCATACCGGTGAGAGGCTAAGGAGAGCAAGGGGTCTCAAGGATTCTCCTTAAACTGAAGAAAACATAGAATATTAAACAAATTTAAAGGCAGAGCATAGCAATTTCATGGATTTTACCTTAACACTTCATTTGCTTAATAAGAGAAGATTCAATAGAGATAATTATTCACATACACAACTTAAAAATACTGAGAGAAAAACACCATCAAAACATAAAGCCACATGGATCCCAAGTAGTGCTGCAAAACCCTGGTCTTTCCTTTGCCAAAAATGCTGATAAAATATGTACAATATAGTCTCAAACTATCCCAAGAGTCCAACCTCTACTACTGAATGAAAAATTACATATATAGACCAAACAAACCCATTCCCTAACCTCTAGGGGTCGAGCTCCTCCTTCTAGGAGCTGTTTCAACCAATTCTAAACTGAGCACTACAAACTAGGCAATCAAAACAACTTGCCTCTATAAGCTAGGAAACCAATTCATTCATTAATTTTTTGCCATTTTATGAATGAATCTTATAGAATAGGTAAAAATTTTCATGTCAACATGAAATTACATCAATTACATCATAGAGGATGAAAAATCCCACCAAAAAGTCAAAACTAGTCAATGCTGCGTTTCCCTGAGCTGAAGGTGCAAAACTGGCAAATTTTCCCAACGCGTAGCGCGGCTTGCAGGCCACTTTTGAGGCACTCACCAGCATCCAAATGTGGCACAAGTGGGCTTGTTGGAAAGGTATGGATGTCTACTCTCCATTACAAGTGGAATTTTTCAATTTGGTGGCCATTTCACCTCCAAAATTGCAATCTCCCAAGACTGCTTTCTGTGCGTCGAAAAAGTGACAGAAGGTCATTTTTTGCTTGGTTTTTGACCTTTTGGGGGCTCAAATCTCCATGAAACTTCTTGGTAGTGGATGAGCAAGTGTATTTTTCCATGAAAAATCCAAAAATGCTTATTTTTCATGAAATGGACCTCCCCAACTTAAGGGTAGCGCAGCGCGCTACGCGTTGAGGGCAAAAACCTGTTTTTGGCACAAAAAATTCAAAATTGACCAAAATTGCTCCAAATTTCCTGAATTTTGTACTGGAGGTGTATCATTGAGC
Organism: Pinus taeda; assembly: GCA_000404065.3. NCBI lineage: Eukaryota > Viridiplantae > Streptophyta > Pinopsida > Pinales > Pinaceae > Pinus > Pinus taeda. The sequence goes on along the minus strand of APFE030272860.1, from coordinate 16,121 downwards.
ACCAAGCTCCCTCAAGGTGGCTTCAGCCAAAATCTGAAGTGGATCGAGCCTTTTCCTCCGTTTTAGTGCCTTGGCCAATCATCCTTTAAGTATCTTCATTTTTGCTTTGCACACATGCATGCGGGCCCAATAATGATTTTTCATGTGTCAAAGCAAATATTTGTCTCTATTGGCTTTTTCAAACAACTTTTCCAAGTGAGTGTTCACCCGGATTAGCATTGATTCCTGATCGATAGGTGTCAAATCACCGAGTCTCCTACGGGCCAATTCCCGGTCTTCACGAATCTTCCGCTACTCATAAAGTTCATGCTCATCTTCCAACTGTTTGTTGCACTGCTCTAAGTAGTTAATCACCCATTTTTCCATCTGCAATTTCTTGTGCAACGACTCATTCTCGGCCCTTTGTCCTTGGATGATCTCCTTGAGCTCTGAGGTAGGAGAGCTAGCATCAATATCAATGATATCCGTGTCCTGACCTCTTGAAGGACCTTCATCAATCATGGGCCTCTTGCCCCTGTCCTGGACCTGTACCTGTGCTGAAGAAGATGGCGAGACCCCTTCCACATGATGTGGAGATAATACTCACTGTGCCAATGAAGTCAACGAGACCCCTTCCACCTCGGGTGGAGATAGTACTCGTCGTGCAGCTGCAAATAAGGCTCTGGGGCCTTTCTGACATGTTACATATGCTGGAGCATCAACATGCCCGGTCTCATGAATGTCAAACTGCTGTGAAGGACCTCCCTCATCATGGACAATCTCAGGAGGTGGGTGTGGTGCCGTGAAGAAGTCGCGAGAAATGAAATCCTCCCATGGAATACCTTGTTGTGCCAACTGATGCATCACTATGATCTCGATCAGCGCATAATGATATATACTTTTGAGTTGCTGTGCGGGGTTCTTCCTTTGCACTACAGGCACCATCTTCTCTATATTTCGGCACATGAAAAATGGAATGTTCATCATTCGTACCCGGGTAAAATGCATCAACAAACGGATATGGTACGAATATAAACGTGAAAATCTGCCCTCACAAGTAGAATAGCGCATAATAAGCCTCGTCAAGGGTGCATACTCCTCCCTTAGGAATCTGAAAGGAAAAACATCAGTAAGGTGCCTCATGCATCCGGGTTTGATGTATGGTTGATAATGAAATTTGTCTAGCAGCTTGTGCTTGGTCCACTCTTCCCCAACATTTGGTATCCCAATGGCTTGAGCAACAATTTCAGGTGATAGGGTGAAATCCACTCCTGCAAGGTTCACATGGCCATTGTGCAAATGTAGGACAAACAAGCGGACCAGTTCTCTATGGTGTTGAATTTGTGAGATCCTCTCACAATATCCAAAGCATGATTGATACTGAAAACATGACATTGCAAGTGGACAGGCTTGCAACTTAGCCAAAGAGGTGGGCTCCTCCCTGACATGCCGACCACCTTTACCACCCTTGTGATGCCTCCTAGGCACTTCTACCTCCGGTGTTGAATCACTGTCATAACTCTGCTCATAATCTGATTCGGTTTCTGCAATGTGCTTGAGAGAAAAATCGATTTGATGGCTTGCTAGCAATTTGTTGAGCAAAAAACCCAACGCGTAGCACGCCTTGCCCAACGCGTAGCACCCCTCTGACACGTAGAACGCCACCAACGCGTAGCGTGCCCTTTCTGACGCGTAGCGCGCCTCTGAAACTGCCCACTTTGCTCAAGAACTCCTAAAATCGCCTTTGCAAGGTTTCACTTAGCTTGTGAGAGGCAAATGAGTTGCTAATGAAGAATGATGTGCTTTTATAGGCTTCCTTTAGATTTTCATTTGCCCAAAACCCACTTTATAATGTTTTGAATGCTGACACTTTTTGAATTAATTGGCTCTGACTTCTGGTTTCCTTTTTTTTTGAAAAAATTGGTTGAAATGATGATTTCTTCTGAATTTTTTTTGCAGAGATGGCTTCTGAGGTGCTTTGGCAAAGGAGACCAAGGCTGCACTTCAACATTTGGAGAGTTTGAAATTTTGAGAATTTTAAAAATGAGATAATGACCTTTGTTTCTCAAAAACAGAGTTTTGAAAACAAGGTGAAAATTTAATTGTACAATGATGAGAATTATTGAAATGATGCTTTATGAAGGACATCCCTCTGGCCTGCTGGTCCTTTATGACCTCTCAAGACAAAAATTGACTCAACCCTAGACCTAAGACCTTGAAATTTAAAACAAGACAAATGACCCTTTGAAGATTTTATTCACTCAAACAAACCTGAACCAGCAGTGCCCAACAGGAGGGGAATAAAAGACACAAACTCCTCCAGTAGAGTTATGGCATGCCTAACGGAATGCAACATGATCACACTGATGGGACACCTAATTATGAAATGCAAAGAGCTTTGATCTCTGGTGGAGGGCTACTAGACCGACTCTAACAGAGTGCACCTTGGACATGATATCAGTCATGAAACATTGTATAGAGGGCACCCAATTTAACTGGGGTACCTTTCTCCTTAACAAGTTGTTTGAAGCTTGTGAAGATGTTTACAAGTGGACCAACAAATTCATCTATGGATATCTGGTAGTTGTTGTAGAAATGTGGAAGTGGTGCCCACTAGAGGGTAGAGACTTACTACTAATCTTAGAGGACCAACCCTTAGCGCTCTGATATGTGTTGTGGAGGACGTCAAGGGACTTGAGCAGCAAAGAAATCAATGAAGCTTCATTTGGAGGTTGGTATGTCAAAAGGCTCAAGGTAATCAGAGCCACCAAAAGCATCCCCAAGTCACTGCTAGACAAATATTCAACAACAATTTGGTTTGAGGCTTCTCACAAGAACACCTTCATAAGGATGTTCTACGTTCACTCGCAAACCTGTCAGATGTGGGCTAGGAATTTTTTGTTATCAGCTAAAGATTTTCGTGCATAGATTAGGTCATGGTTGAGGGTCACAACGGAAATTATAGAAGTGAAGTACCTGTACTTTTTTGACACAATGGTACCACCACCATTACCAGGGGAAATAATTGTGGACACTAGGAAGTAGATCATTGAACACAAGCTGTAGCTGGTCCTCAAACAAATGAATAAGCAAATGAGCTCGCTCAAGGAGACCATTGTGAATATCTTCATTTCATTAAGTTTGGTCCCAAACTCAGTAGAATCGTAAAGTTTAATGTAGCAGGACCCTCTAGTTACCATCTCCCTTGTTGTTTCCATACCCTATGTAGGGCCTCATTCACATTCTAAGATGACCATTCCCAAGCTCCATATAAAAAAAGCACCAAGCCTCCAATCGTAGCCAAGAAGAAAAAATAAAACCTTGTAGTGTAGATTGTCAACCTCACAATTGAGGGACCCCAAAACACCGTGGCCTCACCCATCATAGAATAACTCCCACCTTCCACCTCAATAGTTTCACCGAACTCATGCAACCCATCCCCCCACACTGCATAGACCTCCACAACCCTATCAGATCCAATTCTCTCTAGGATATGGCTAGGCATAGAAACCATGGAGGTTGATTTCATTATTCAATCCACCATGATAGTCCCCTGTGGAGAAAATGTCACCACCTCCATGTTGTCTTTGTTACTAGAGTTGAGCCCACTACTGAAAACAAGGCCCATCATTTTGCAATCACTTGTTATTGTTGTTAAGCCATTTGTGCTCCCATTTCATTTAATGCCCCCAGATAAACCAAATCTTGTATCCATACCATTAACACCTTAGTTTTCAGAGCCATCACAACAAGCCACATCGATTCACGGACATTCAAACAAGTTCGTAGCTAGTGGGAAACCCTTGCAGAGTCGATTCCTTACTCCATCTAGCATGCAACAAAATGATCTCTATAGTTAATCATCAACTCAATTGTTAAGCTTTACACAATAATCCTTGTAGAGGGCTATACAGATTAACAATGACCTTGTTGTCGACTATGAGTAGAAACAACAACAAATTGTTGCCCTCATAACTGAGCAAGACCAGCTCTATCAGGCCAATTAAAAATTGTAGGAACAGGTTTATTAGATCACTTTGAGATTAGGTGCTCTGGCCTACCATTTATGATGTAGTAACTGAGGCTTTAGAATAATTCTTCGCTTGTACCCTAGATGAATGTCGCAACCACATTCAAACTATGTGCAACAAGCTGATCTGCTCTAACCAAGAACTCAAGCAGAACCTTGATGCTGCGAAGAATGCACTGCAAGACCCTTCTAGGGCATATGCCGATGAGATTGAGTAGAAAATCACTGCTGCAACTGCTCTTAAAGCCTCCATAATCAAGGCTTTGAATGATGGGTACACCTTACTGCAACATGTTGATGAATGGTTCAGTAACCTAGCAAAGAAGAATCATCCAGTCTACCCACTCCACCAACGAATTAATCAGCTACTCACAGACATCAATAATTGTAAGGACAAAGAGAAGCAATAGAACTGCCAAGCATAAGTCACCTCTCTAGAAGTCTGCATCCTCTAGATCGAGGACAAGTGAGCCAAGGCCAAACAAAAGCTCTGCGATCTCTGACCCCCAGTCTGAACTCATGTGAACACTTTGTAAGAACTTAGTGGGGACATGGAAGAAAAGTGTGCTTCCCTACTAATTATTGAGCCACCTCAACCATCATCTAGCATGATGTCCAAGTTCCTAAAGAAATTAGTGGCCATCGTAGAACCCTGGCAAGAAACACTGGACAAATATACTTAATTCTACTAGGGGACAATCACAGTTGTGCCAGAGTTGGGGTCTTCATTTGGAGAAGAAGGTCAAGAAGAAGTGGTAACAACATGAGAAGCAACATGAGTAGCACCAAAAACAGCAACAACAACACCAAGGGAAACACCAACAACAATAATAGCAGAGGCACCGAAAGAAATGTCAATAGCATCGACAACACCAATGGAAGATTGACTTAGGGACGAGTCAATGAATTGTGGTCAAGGCTTGTTGTGGCCTTTCTTTTGAGATCTTTTGGAGAATGAAGTCGATGAAAAGTGGTAGAGGTGACCATTGGGGAGTTGTGGAGTTAACATCCAAGGGAAGACTTGAAACTGAAGGAAGTCTAGCAGTCATGTAAGAGTGGTGGGAATAAGAAGGGACAATTGAGCAAGGAAAGAGAAAAGGCAATTGGGGATGAAGGTAGCCAAGCATAAGGAAAGAGGAACTAATAGTTAGGCCAAATGCAGGAGATAAAAAGAAGAAGAAAGAGCGAAGGAGCTGTTTCTAGTCAGTTGTAGAAACTCTATACTATTTCCATTCTTCCTATGTTGTAGAGTGATATGAAAGACTCCATGGTCACAGTTTTATAAGTTCATATGTTGGCAGTGTGATGTTTATTGTTGATTATTAGGCCTCAAACATTATGTATTGAATTATTTTATGTTAATGAAGAAGATTGTTTAGGAGTCACCTTCTGTCATTGTGTATTATGTTGATTATTTAAAATTTTATAAAGCCTCTATTTATGCAATCCCTTGATATAGCATGAATAGATCAAATGTGATATGGTTATTTATACATGTTGAACTATGTTTCTTTGTTCTCTTTTGGTTGATATGATTCCCATGATATGTAATTCCCACCCACATCTAGATTTAGTCATATCACACCTCAATGAGACTCCTTCCCCTTCCTTGATAAGGTGAAAATTCTGGTGTTGTGCAGGAATACAAGGGAGAGTTGTTGGCCCCTTCTACCTTAACCCAGTGTCTCAACCCTACAATCATTTTTGTGCCAATAAAACTCCTCCCACATCTACAAAATTAAGTGTCCAACCATGGTACACATCTCATGAGAAGCTACTATGATATGCTTTGACCTTGTAAGTCACATTGAGGGAGTGGAATCGATGGAAACACACCATACACAACTTCCACATCAGCAACAAGACTCCTAGGAACTATCCCAACCTCTTAGGTAACCAACCCCTAGGTCCCACTGAGTTTTTAAACCATTAAATTTCTTGATTCTTCCTTGGTATGGGCATGCATGTGTCCAAAGGGCTCTCGATACTCCCATAGCATGTTATGCCAGCATCCAAGGATGTTTATGCCCATTTTTATGCCTGTGTCCCTACGATTTGGGCCACTTTTTCAAGCCCATAGCCCAAGTCACTACCCAAAACTAAATGACACCTTCAGATATGAAATATAATAATGGAATGATGATACAAATGTAATTACTTAAACAAGGGCTTGACTAAAGTCCTAGACCTCTACTAGCCATGACAAGAATTTCTTCAAACATATCAAAAATATGTAATATACAGGTTTAAACAAGAGATCTAAGAATATGGGTCTCATACTCATCTGAGAATCACTAAGAAGAATTGATGCCTCAACACATTAGCTGCAGTTTCATCCATTAGGCCATAGATACATTTTTCATTCATTTACAAGTGAAAACATGATGAGATCCATACATAGCCACTATCATAATACATGTTCATAACCAACATAATAAGAACAGAAATACCAAGGAAACATCAGCCATATGAAACACATATAAACCACTACAATACTCATAAAATAACAACGAGAAATAACATTATATTAATGATGTAAAGGAAAACTAGTTGTGGGACTTCCATGAACCACCCGACCGTAGACATTGTTGAGCTAAATCTCTCTTCATCCAGTCACCCTTGTGCCATATTCTAAGTAGGAATGTGGGATCTCATCAAACACATCAATCAAAAACATCTAGGGCATCAAGAGTACAAGCAGCTCAACCCATTAAATAATGATTCCACTACACAGTTGGACATCACAAAACTCTCATCACATTGATCTCTACCTAAGCCTTCCAGGGCTCCAGAGAATTTGTTGCAACCAAGGATCCCAGGTACTAGTAACTCAACCCACAACTTATACAAGGATCCAAAGTGTTTGTCCAACAAAGGCTTTAGGACTAGTAACTCAATGCACCAAGGATTCTAGAGCGTTTTTCCAACCAAGGCTCTAGGACTAGTAATTCAACCCTAAGTGTTAGAAGGCTCCAGATCATTTGTCCAACCAAGGCTCCAGGACTACTAACTCAACCCAAGCTAAAGGAAACATGAGAATCAACTAGAAAGCAAAGAAATAAACCCACCACAACATAACTATCGAGGAAATGGAAAGGCTAGGTAAATCCACTTTCAATCCAGGAAAGCCTCCATGCCAGTGACAAATCATGAACAATAATCCACATGTATATGACATGCATGCCAAAAATAGTGAGGAAAACATACATGCAACTCGGTACCCACAAGAAAAACATGTTGTAGATGTTGATCCTGATGTCCTCTTGTGTTTTACTACTCTTATTTTTCCTTCCTTCTCAAAAAATCAAAGTATGCCACACCCTTAAAGGGTGCTCCAAGAAAAGTCTAAGTGTTCAAGAGTATGAGAGAGAGAATAGAGAGAGCTCCGAAATTGAACTAACAAAAGTTTGTGAACTGATCTTCAGAAGCCTTTTTATTAATGATGCCTCTATTTTCTTCATTTTCAATTATTTTCCTTCATTTTCCTCCTCACATGCAACATGTGACCTTTCACCTCCCTTTTCTCCTAGTTTCCATTATTTTCATAAATAAATGTGTCAAAATTCCATTTTTCCTTTCCAAAGCCTTTGCCATTGCATTTTCCAATTTCCTTAGCCATTAATCAATCACAAGTGATCCCCATCACTATTTTTTTACCCAAAATTTAGCTTGGGATAAGTGTCCCATGAACCGTGGTTATTATTTTACCTTTATTAACTTTCATGGAATTTTAACATGGGTTGTAACATCTCTTAATTTATCTCTTACATCTTATGAAAATATGCACTATTTCAACCAACAATACAATTGTTTTTTTTTTTCTAATTTTATATTTTGTTCCCTTCTTTACCATGGTTATCAATCCATGGAATTGACCCATGGAATTACTACTTGAATAGATCACATATTCTTCTTAATTAGATTAGCATGCTACTGTAGGATAAAATGCATGGTGTATGGAGTATGGAGATACCCTCAAAGTTCTTCTTGGGACCTTTAGCAAACTGTAAGATTATCTGCAGTGGTCACAAAGTTACATGCATGTTCATAAGCAATAACTAACTATCAAAGTAGGACAAATAGATTACCTCAAGCCTCTGTGTAGATTTGTTGGAGAGAACAATGTAGCTAGGTGGAATTCCCCTAAGCCAACTCCAAATCAAGTCTTGCACATAGAATACACAAGCATAATCATAGCATACAACTCTGATAACTAATACATGAATACATAAAAGAACATCTAGTTACACATAACTAATCTACTCATGCTAAAATGTATTGGACAAACAAATAAATGAATGATAGTACCAACACCACAGAGTAGACAGTACAACTATAGTTCTATATTAATATCAGAAGAGTGATTACAACCATTTATTGCATCAACCTTCCCTTACCCCTCCAGCTTCTCTCTCTCTCTCTCTTCTTACCAACTTCTTATGATTTGAGACAATGCTCAATAATCAAGTATGCTATCCTTTCAAATGATCTGACCCCTATCACCATAGCCCTAGCTTTGCTTATGTAGCAATTGAGTTAGGCTTGCCAAGTTCCTCAATGAGTTCCTTAGGGTAAAAGCAATGAAGCTGCCATAATTTTCAACTCTTTCCCATTTTCCTCCTTCATTAGGATTAGAAATCCCTCAAATAGTTCGAACTTGAGATGTTTCCTTGCATTTCTTGAGTAGATCTAGGAGCAAATATCTAGATATTTAGGAGTCAATTCGCTCCTTTGACCCTTAGAACTTCATTAAGGTCCACTAATGCTATTCCCGAACTAGCAACTAGAGTTATTTGGGTCACTAATGCACCCCTAGGCTTAAAAAGAAGCTTTATAAAGCAGGTTGTCAATGCATAGACAATGTTAGTGTGGAAACAATGCATGTGATCTTGGTCTTTGCTTCATCTATCATGTCTTTCCCCTCTGAGGTGATGAGGGGGTCAATTTGTTGTATAGCAGATGCCCCCTAAAGTGTGAGATCAAAGGCTATGATGATGGCCGAAATAATTTACTTAATTGTAATTTTCCTTCTTCGACAAAAAGAGAGAGAGGATCGGAGCTTCGAGTGGTATGGGAAAGCTGATACAACAAATATATATAAAACTACTAAAATCATGTCCTGAGTTGGGCATTCCCATGCTCAGTAGCTATGTTAGAGTGATTTTCTCCAAATAGATATGAAGATGCTTCCTGCTGATAAGCACAATGTGGATTCAGTGTCATAATAGAATCATCCTGATAATTTGTCTCCAAAAAACAATATATGCAACTTGGGAGGGGAAACAAGGCTGAGTGATGCAAGCCTCTACCCAAGGTCTTGATTTCTGCTTCACTGAACATCATAGATCGATACATGTGAATATATGTGTTGATGTCGAACATGCACGAAATCATCTGATTACCAGTCAATAATGGAGACGATTAACAGACGCAAGGAAGGCCACCAATAATGGTGATGGTCTCCAAGATGCACAATACAAACTAACGAGTGTGAAAGATGCTTTTGTTGTCGAACACCTATAGAATCACTTAACCAGGAGCCAATAATGAGAACCCCTGATCAAACATAAGGTAACCTACCATTAATGTCTGCAAGTACCAAGGCACTAAATGTGTTTCTGGGTTGTCTTCCTAGATATAGTGTTGAAGTCGATAGGAAGATACCTGTCGAAAGGTAGGCAATAAGGTGTTCTACATCAATCAACATGAAACGAGACAAGAATGATTTGTTTTTTGAGGAATCTTTGAGCATTGGGTTTAAAAAGTAGAGGGCATGATGAAAGGATATGCTTGATTGGTTGATGGAGGAAACAAAAGGTTAACCCTTGAACAATAGAAGGCATGACAACTATTTTAACCATGTATCACTAGACTCATGAACAACAAAGAGTTTTAGCAAACAGAGATGCAAGAACATCGAGGTATTTAGGCTAAACTCATAGGATGGTAGGATTCATATTGAGAGGTCATCACAAGGAAGGTTTATCTGAGGGAGTGCCATGTTCAAGGGAAAGACTGCTGCTAAAGCACGCTTTCTAATATTGATTGCGGTTGTATTGTCTAATTTCCCCAACTGATTAGTTTAGTGAGTCTAGACAAGTAAACTCGTTGGTATTTTCATATTTTAAGAGTCTGAAAAGGACAGCTAAAAGAGCGACTCCATGCCCTATTTGATTAGTTTAATGAGTCCAGATAAGCAAACTTGTCGACCTTTTCATGTTTTGAGAGTCTCAAAAGGATCGTAAAAAGAGAGACTCTATATCTTGTCTGTGTAATTTAAAGAGTCCAGACTAGACAACTCAGTGGTATTTTCATATTTAGAGAGTCTGAAAAGATCGTAAAGAATGACTCCATGGTGGTCCCTTTGTCATAGTTGTTAATCTGGTGCGAATAAACGTTAATAGTATACATAGATCAGTTACTTTTCTGTGAGTTAATCTATTGAATCCAGATAAAGAGAAACATATGTTCAATAGATGTTGACCTCATTTTGTTTTGAGTACAAGGAAATGGAGTAAACTCATTTTTCGTCGTGAATTTTTAATGAGTCACGCGATGACAAACTCAATACCTTCATCAAATTTTAACAAGTCAAATGAAGAAAACTCAAAGTATCTTTTTTAGTTTATTGAGCAAGGAAAAAGAGGTAAAAGAATTGCTCATTCCTTCTTCGTATATTGAATGAGCCCGAAGAAGGGGAAAAACTCAGGGAATTTTCAATTTGAGAGCCAAAAATGGTCCCAAAAAAGTAAGTGCTCTTATTGCTGTCGTAGATATTTTAATGAGCCCAGTGATAAAAACTCGAGATTTTTCAGTTTAACAAGCAATAAAAGTACCTAAAAGAATTCTTGGGTTATATTTATAAATTTTTAATGAGCCTAAAGACAAAACAAGGGAATTTTTCAATTTTATGAGCGAGAAAAAAGTGCCTAAAAAGAATGCTCTAATGATCTTTTTCAGTTTAATGAGCTAGAAAAAGAGCAAAAAAGAGTTTCTCAAACAATCGTTGTATGTGTTTAACAAGCCCAACGATGACAAACTCGGGGATTTTTCAATTTTTAGAGTGAGAAAACATCCCATAAAAGAACATGCTCATATCTTCTTTGTAGTAGTTTAACGAGCCCAAAGAAGGAGACTCGAGATTTTTCAGATTAACGAGCAAGAAAAATACAATAAAAAGAATGCTCACTCTTCTTCATGGTAGTTTAACGAGCCCGAAGAAGGACACTCGAGGAATTTTCAGATTAACGAGAAAGAAAAATACCATAAAATGAATGCTCGACCTTCTTCGTGGTAGTTTAATGAGCCTGAAGAAGGGGACTTGAGGATTTTTCGGATTAACGAGCAAGAAAAATACCATAAAAATAATGCTCGATCTTCTTCATGGTAATTTAGCAAGCTCAAAGAAGGAGACTATGTTTTTTGGATTAACAAGCAAGAAAAATACCATAGAAAGAATGCTTGATCTTCCTTGATCTCATGCTTGACAATAGAAGGGTCTACGCCATGCATTTCCTCATAAGACCAAGGGAAAACATTGTGAAAGTCCTTAAAAGGGTAGGTGAAGCTCGCAATTTCCTCAGGATTGCGATTGGCTTCAATCTGTATGTTTTCCATGATGCCTGTCTTGACTGAAATATCGATGAGAAATGTCTTTGAAAGATTGCCCATGTTTCACTCCAAGTCCAAAGTTTGGATAGTCTTATATGGTGAGGAAATGATTTCAGGTGTGTCAGATGATAGGATTTGAAGAGGCATCATGTCCGAATCAGATATCGAAACATGATGGTGCGAGTCCTCCCAAGTTTTCTCTTCTAAACTCATGATCTCTTTAATAGCTTCGTCAATAGGTAGGACTTGATTGAGTGGATCAACAGAAGGAGTGGTTATGGGAGGGGCAATGGTACCATTGGCTAAAACCAAAGTGACTGGAGGTTCAGATGCAGATTGAATGGCTTCGTAGGCCAATTCAGCTAGTGACAGTGACATTTGTTCTCTGTAAGTGTCAATGTCTGAAGGAGCCAGTATGATCCATAGATTGGTCGGTTCATGAGGAATGGATGAAAGCATATTGACCACCTATGGAACCTTTGGTGGCTAAAGAGGGAAACAACCCATCAAGGAATAAGCCTTCAGTAGATTGGTACCGATACTAATGTAAGAGTTAGGTACAACACCCACTAAGGGTACAAAGCTGCTAGGTAACAGAGAGTAATCTGGGGTGCAAAAGGATAGCTGGTCCACTGTGACTATCTTTCCATCCAAGGGAAATAAGATGATATGGAAGATCGAAGACACAATGGAATTCTTGGTGTTATCTCAAAAACAAAACCTGATAGGCTGCTAGTCAGGTTGACTCTAAGTAACTATTTCAGACCAATCTTTTGACTAAGGCTTAGCCTCCTTAGCCTGAGAGGGCTCTCTCAAAGGGTTATTGATTTTGACTATAAATAAGATGGCTAACTCTTGTGGGATAACATTAACAAATTTGATGGCTAGATAAACATTACATAAGTTTCCATTGGGCCTATGGAGTCAATCATACTTTAGTAAACTATGACACTGCCTTTACATAGAAGTCAGGGCACTTAGCATTTAGATATTCAGAACACAACTCATATAAAACCACAATTCATACATGCATACAGGAAGTCAGAGCACAATCAGTGAATTTTGAGTGATTACACATCTATGCAACTGTAAAAGACATTAAGGAAAGAAAAAATCACACATTCTGAACATGAAAATCCTTCATGAATCCTGAGAAGAAAAGAAGACAACTTATATTACTGAAAATGGTCTTTACATAAGCTAAAACAATACTTCTGTTATCAAATTTCCAACCCTCATTACATTGCTGTTTCAGCTATATATAGAATGCTTATTCTAACTAATTCGAGCTTCCTCCTCCAGCATGAGGGGAAATTAATAACTCGATCCTTATCTCTAATGACACCTATCAACTATTTAACTGACTACTAAATACAATAAAGTGCTGACTGGAACTTTAAAAAAGTTCTAAATTAACTAGCACTCTAACTCTCTTTCCATGCCATAGTGGCTACTCCTCGTTCTTTGACACCTGGTCCTCTTTCAAATTGGATAAGATGGATATTTAATACTCCATCTTGACCTTGAACGTAGAATCTCTAACTACCCAGTAGTAGTAGGAGATGTCCCTTGCTTCTCGGTCCCTGTTTTCCTCAATTTGCTCGAATATACAACAGCATGTTTGAAGCCTTTAATAACCCAAAAAATGGAACATTGTCACGTTTTTGATGTGCTGTAGGTTGCATTGACGGACATGTGGGTAGGCAAAAGTTCCTTGTATACAACTCATTAAATGCCTTTTGAATGGTGATAAAGGGGCTTTATAACAGAAATTTCACCTTTTTTAAATATTTCACCTTTTTAAATGGACACCTGTTTTGGTCTGAATGGCTATTGTAGCTCCATATGAGGTCTTGTGTACCTTTAAGGTGTCTCTCTTTCAAAATTCCCGTTCATAATACAAAACGACTGTTCTGCATTTAAAATCATCACCTACAGCAGTTTCGTAGCGCGCTACGAAACTGCTGTTTTATTTAAAACAGCTTGCTTTTTGACCCGAGAACTTATATCACCCAATCATTGATTGCCAAAAACTCCCTTTGATGTTTCATATGCGTAGCAGGGATTTACATGTCTTCAAAACAATAAGACTAAGCAAAATTAACAAAAATTTGGAACAAAACCTTTCCTGAAAAGCAAATTCATTTAGTAGGTAACCGGCTTAGCTCTGCCTTCAGGTCTCTAGCAGCTTTCTTCAGTTGGTTAATCTCCTCTTCAACTGCTTCTATTTGGCTCTTCATGGCTGCCACATAATCTCCTTGAGATGTGATGGCTGTTTTATTTGTGCTGCTCTTTTTCCAAGGTTGTGTCCCTTCCCCTGTTTCCTCTGTTCTGGGCAGTGCTTCCTGTGCTTGCTGGAACTTTCTTGTCACAGGTCTTCTAGGTTTAAAAATAAATTCCTGGTCTGGCTCATCAAATTTAAGCCTTTTTGAGGCCTTAGTTTTCTTAACACTTTCTTGTGGTGACTGTGTCAAATCAATTTGAATTGGTTTAGACTACTCTAATTCAATGGCCTGTAATAAATCGTTCAAGCTTGCCTTAGACACAGGGCTCTCTTCAACAGCTATAGCTTTACCTTTTTCCTTATTCATTTGGCTTCTTGTCCTTACCCTTGAGACTGCTTCAGATTTGCCTGTTTCAGGTACAGTATTCTTACCCTAAGCTTTTTCCTTTGTTGATTGCTGAGGTTGTTCTTGAATGATTAGTGGCTTCACTGGTTTTCTTAACTGTGACTTGGTTTGCTTTTTAACTCTTACTTCCTTTTGAAGCTCAGCTATGGTGAATTCTCTGGTTGGTTGTGGAGTAAGGCCAATCTTGCTTTGGAATCCAGCCATAAAAATAAACGAATTCTAGTCTCTGCCTATCTTTTGGAGGCCATCTAAAACTAACAACTTAATCAAACCATGATGAAATAAAGAGTTTTCACAGTCCTCTTTCCTCAGTTGCACCTTATCACACATCTTACTCAAACTGCGAAATAAATAAAGAGGAATGTCTATGGAGACTTTCCTGGTGAAATGCAAGAGCAGTTTAAAATGGTAAGAATAAACCTTATTGTACCTTCCTTCACAAGTTAAATATTTCTGTATGCAGGTGAGAAAAAGAGCATAATGTTCCTTGACATAATGTCTGGGCACTGCTTTTGTTAAATCTTCATTTACATATGCCTCCTTTAAAAACTCCTTACACGGATTCATATCAAATTTAAAATTTTTAAACCATTCTTCCCGTCCTCTTGGGATCTCTGTTACAGCAGCTATTACTTATGGGGAAACTTGTACTTCTAGCATGGCTATCTTTGAATTTAAACCAGTGAAGTTTAGCGCAAATTCCTTAGTTACCTGTGCATGTCCCCCTTGTAACTTTTTGCAGAAGTTCCAGCACCCGGCATCTTTGAACACTTTCTTCACGCCTTCATCCCTCAACGCTATGTCCAGGCCTTCAGGTTCATTCCTCTGACATTTACCGGATCTGTGCTCTTTTCTCTCCATTTTTCCTTTGAGATCTTCACGTCCAAATTCTAACAGCTCCGGTCAGGATGGTGATTCAGCTCTTTTTTTTTTATTCAGCCTCGCTTGTAAACAGGCTCGCTTGAAATCAGCCTCGCTTGAAATCAGCCTCGCTTGAAATTCAAATTGAAACGCTTCAATGCATAATCAGGCAGACTGGTCACTCATGCAGCACTTATGACCATCATTAAGGTGTATGCACGGTAAAATCTCTCGGGAATGATATTTCGGTGTATATCAATAGTCTATTGGTGGAGTAGTGGCAAATGAACGTTCAAACATGATACAAGAGGTACGCGGACTGACATGAGTAGACAAGAATGATGACTCACCTACGGACTTGACATTTCGGGAAAGATTCGCTGCGAAATGCACGAATCCATGATTTCACAACGCTGTTAGTTATATTTTTTAATGATGCGCTGCGAAACTGCCTAATCATGACGCACTGCGAAAATGCTAGACCATGATTGCGCTGCGAAATGGGCAAATGAGATTACGCTGCGAAATCACTAAAAGACACGGTGACTCGGATAAGACAAGACATGACTATGGAATAATGATGAGTGGAGGAAAACCAAATAGGAGCGGAGTATGATTTAAGCTAAAAACCTTTAAAACTCCAAATCCTAAGTGAGACAAATAAAAATGAGACCAACTTTAACATAGACCTTTGTCATCAAACTAGGGCATGCAATTATATGCATCAAGCTTTTAGTTCTAAGTGATAACACCTGGAAAGAGCTCTGATACCACTTGTTATAGCTCTTAACCTACAAGACGATACCAGAATACAGAATATGCGAAGAAATATACCCAGAACATAGAATAGTGAGAAACAACAACAAGTATTTTATTATTCAGAAAGCAATGTTCACTTGCCTCTTCGAGGGGGCAACCTCCAATAGAGCAGAGCTCGATTACAAAATAAGACACGATGCTCCTCGCGGGGAGTCTCTATCCTTTATATATGACTCATACATGCAATACCA
>APFE030272846.1:166817-192306 GCA_000404065.3 Pinus taeda | reverse complement strand
TTAACCACGTCAAAATACTGGTGTATTGATCTGTGATCTGTTTGTGAGCGGTGTCCCTTTGGTGTTCTGTCTGAGGAACTTACCCTGTAAATTCCTACACTATGTACAAGCCTAACCACATTGGCTCAAAATTCCCAGAATCTAACTTATCAGATTCTTGATCATAAAATGTGACAATGTCACCTTTCGAGAAGGCACAAGGATTAAAATTCTTATTGTATTGCACCTTAACATGTCTCTTGTGGGCCTCATTGGTCATCGGGACATCATGTCATATTTCATATAAGAGTATTATATGTAAGAGATGTTATTCTTCTGCATAAGTGGTGGGGATGATGTTTTCAGTAAGTTGCGGAGATGGAATCTTACACTCAATAGGAAGGATTGCTTATAGACCATACACAAATTATAATGGTGTGAATCGAATAAAAATCCAGAAAAAGATTCGACATGCCCACAAAGATGCATAATGATGAGATGCCAATCTGATTTATGGATCCTATCACACGCTGTAGCATTGTCTTCAAAACTTTGTTGATAGATTCAACTTTCCCATTTGCCTGTGGGTAATAGAGAGTCAAGCTTTCATGGAAAGTCCCAACTTGGGAGTAAGATCAACCATCATGTGATTTTGAAAGTGGTTCCCATGGTCTGTCACAATAGCTTGTGGTACGCTGAACCTTGCAATGACATGATTGAATGGGAACAAGAAATCAGTTTCACTGGTGTTATTATATGTAGGCATCACCTCGGCCCACTTGGTAAAATAATCTACTGCCACAATGATGTAGCCATGCCCCCTGGTCGAGTGAGTGCCACATGTCATAAAGTCAATGCCCCATTATATGAAAGGTCCAACGATGATAACATGATGTAAAGGAGCAAGTCGAGTACGGGTTTTACGATCACAAATCTGGCAGGCATGACACTTTTGGACCATGAGGATGAAATCTCGAAACATAGTAGGCCGAAATTATCCAACATCGAAAATATTCTATGTGGTGGCTTAACCAGACATTTGTCCACCACGTGCCCAAGAATGGCATTCATTTAGAGCTTTCTCCACCTCCTCATGAGTGAGGCACCATCTAAAAATCATAATGATACCATGATGATAATGGGTGTTTCCAATTATAATATAATTTTTAGCCTGGTATCGGATATGTTACTAGTCAAAGTGAGAGGTATTGGGCTGGAAAGTCTGGTTTTGGATATATGATGATGTCTCCATACCACGGGTCATATGAATGTATCAGGAATAATGAATTGTCTAGAAGACAATTGTTAGATGTCATTTTAGTTTTAGAAGTGGGAAGGTCACAGATCAGTTCGACAAAAACTAAGGATTTATTGGATTTGGACTTGATGAAATCCAAATCGAACTCCCATAGAATGACAATCCATTTGGAGTGCTTTCCCCTAGAAATTGTAGTGACAAGATGTACGTATTGGGGTTGCATTAAAAAACAACCATATTTTTTTGAAGCAGAATGTAGTGGTGAAGCCTTTGGATAACTTAGACAACTTCCAAAACTAACATTTCAATGTGAGTATATTTTATTTCCGTGTTTTTTAATTTTCGACTCAAATAATAAATGGGATGTTCGTCCCCTACATCGTCCTCTTGGACCAATACCATGGTGATGGTATTAACTGCAACAGTGAGGTACAAGAATTAATCACATTGATAATCTGGGGGATACAACAATGATGCCAGAAACAAAACATATTTCAAAGCATCAAATACCTTTTAGGTAGTGTCATCCTAATGGAAGGGAACCCCTTTCTTCAACAATCAAGTAAATCCTTTGGTCAATTCAAAATAATTGGGAACAAATCTCCGTAGAAAGTTATCCTTCCCTTGCGTCATTCTAGTTGAATGAGAGAGGAAGGAGCAGGAATATCGAGGATTTCCTAGACTTTAAGTGGATCAATATCAATTCCTTGCTTTGACACTACGAATTCAGAATTCGACCAGAGTGAAAACAAATCACACACTTGTGTGGATTGAGATTGATATGATAATGTCAACAATGTAAAAATATTGCCTTGAGATGCTTGGGATGATCCACATAATGTTTTGAGTGGATAAAATACATTTGTACAATGTGTTTGATGTCATGGAAGGCATAATTCACTGCCCTCTAAAAAGTTTCCCTAACATTTTTCAAACCAAAAGGGAGCTTTCGGTATGAAAATATGCCCCATGGACAGATAAATATAGTTTTATGTTGGTATGATGGGAGAATGTTGATATGGTTATAGCTGGATAATCCATCGATAAACAAAAATACTTCACTTTTAGTTTAATATTCAACAATATGGTCGATAAACGAGGTAGGATAATTGTCCTTAGGACAAGCATGACTAACGTCTCGATAATCAACACACACATGAATTGTTCCCTGTTTCTTCATGATAGGAACGATGTTCAAAACCCAATCAGATAGGGGTACTGGGTAAATGAAACAAGTGCAGAGAATTTTTTTCAACCTCTGCCTTAATAGAAACAAAATTCTTAGGATGGGTTGACCATAAGCACTACCGAACTTGTTTAGCATATGGATATGTTTTGATTTCATGTACAACAATATTCAAATCAATATCTGGCATATCTTCATATGACCAGGCGAAAACTTTTCAGGATTCTTGGAAAAGGGATCTATAGATCTTGACCTCATCGAGAGAGAAAGATGCACCAATGTGGACATTCTCCATAATTCCAGGCTTAATCAAAATATCAAGAGGGATGGTCTCTTCAATATTAGATAAAATCTTCTCAGAATAAATTTCGTGGATATATATAGAATTTGTAGATATCTGAATGATAATGGTTGAATAAATATCACTAACATTATCCTCGAAGGTATCAGGCATGGATAAATGATGGTGATTATCATCCCATGGTGCATCATTCGGCATCATGATCTCCATGATGCTCTCATAAGTAGAAAATGTACTAGAGAAAGGATCAGAATATGAGCCATAATCTAAGGAGTGATTGACCCAATTGATCAAAGAGGAGAAATTGGAGGATGTTAAACATGCCGAATAGATAAATTCATATTCGATCTCACCAAAGGTACCAATATTAGAAGCATATGGCACTATCCGAGGATTGAAAGGAATAGTACAAGAGGATATCATGTTGATATAGGAAATAGGGGTTGGGTTTTTAGGGGAAAGAAGGGGATAAGGAGGAGGAGGAGGATAGAAAAAGGTTCCCATAAGGGAAGAATCCTTAAGAAATCCCACTCCAACATGTTGATATGGTAGTGGGAATTCACCCACAAGAGGGATGCTTCTGGTAGTTTGAGAATTATTAGCAAAGAAAGAGAGTTGGTCAATGGCTACAATGATTCCTTGGTGAAGGAAATAAATCATTCTAAAATAGGTTGAAAAAACAACAACCATAGCATAAACCCATGTATGGCCCAGTAAAAGGTTATAATTTAATGGTTTTTCAATAAATTTGACTTCTCCCGACACCATCTTGCCAACTAATTCAACTTGTAACGAAATCAAAATTCCATAAGGCTTGAAGCCTCTTCCATAAAAAACTTTGAGAGTAGTCGGTGACTGATTGAGTTGAGGAGACCAATGGCTTTCCAACAAGAAAGGGACATGATACAGGACGAAGCTCCTGATGGGCCTCTAAATTAGACAAAAATTAAGATTCATCTAACCTTTCTTGGGCACTTGAAGGCTATATTAAACCCCTCCTTATACACTTAATAATGTTTTTTTCTTTAATATGTTCTTAGGAAGGTTTAAAGATAACTGCATATTATGTGCCTAATATTTTTTTTTTGAATAATATTGATATTGGGCATATTATGAAGATTTGGAGGAGGAGATAATCTAGGGAATTTCTCCCTACTATAGGAGTATCAATATTGGATAAGAAATGAACAATATATCATGAAATCATTGACAAATTTTGGAGCTCCAGTGATTGAGAAAATCTAGGAATGTGTTCCCTATCATTTAATGCAGATTCCTAGTGTTGGGAACAAGATCCACTTTTTGAGGGATTTTGGAGGGGAAATATGCCTACTTTCAAGGAGAATTCTTCTTCATCACTTTGTATAAGTACCAATTCGAATTTTCCTCTAGAGGAATGTATTTCTTAGTCTTCTTGTGGAGAAAATTTGTATTTTGGCAGCTTCACTTTCATGTCTAGCAGGGATGTACTTGGATTGATTCAGATAATGAAGTTTGGTGCCATTTTTGGCTTATAAAGCTTGGTATCCTTCATAATACTCTATGTATCCTTGGGCTTTTCCATCCTAGGATCGTCAGAGCCCTTTTGTATGATTTTATTTTCTTGTTTTCACTTCTTATTCACATACATCTCTTATTCTTGTTTTTCCTATTTATGCATTTAGTATTGATGATTTTTTTGCTGTAGGATTCGGTTAAATGGTTGAAGTGAGTTCTTTTGTAGGTTATTTACATAGTCAAAAGCATGATTTCATCCTTGGAACAGATTTGGAAGGTCATAGTAATCATTGAGCTACTTGGATTAGTTTACTTATTCATAAATCTAAAATTTCTGGAAGTCCCTTGTAGCAAATAGTAGTAATTTTATGCTATTTTTTAGAATATGTTAATGGGTTTCATTTGAGTTTATTACACTTTAATTATATCATAAAAAAATTCAATTTAATAACAAAATTTACCCCATTTAATTTTCGCTTGATTAGGTTAGACATTTGATAGGTTAACTAGCTCACTAGTTCTCGAATTTCCAGAATTTAGACTAGTATTTTTCTGCTATTTTTTAACATGTGTGAATAAGGGTGTTTTGGAGTGATTCCACTTGAAATGGAGACGTAAGAAATCCTACTCAATAATTTTTTTTTTCCCATCCCATTTTCATTTTATTTACTTGGTCATTTGGTGATTTCTCTCCTCCTATAGCAATTTTTTCTTCTCTTGTAACAAATCTGTCCCTTCCTGTAGAAAACCTATAACACCACTCTCCTTCATCATTTTTGATCCCCATTGAAATTATGACTTAGTATAGATGAATAATGACCCCCAACTATTATTTTATGATTAAGAGAAGCTCCTAATCCACTCCATCTCTTCCTTTTATTCACTGCAAGAACATAGTAGAATTAGTTTCTTTATCACAAGTAGGTTACAAGTGTGAACTAGGTAGATGGTAGATGCAATTATTATTGGTAGTTTGATGAATTATGCAAGATAAAATAACTTTATTTTTACAAGTAGATTAAATTTTTTCCTTTCATGAATATACTAGTTAGCATTTACAAGCTGAGCAAGTAGCATTTTCATTTCTTGTAAATATAGTAACAATTCCATTTTTGCTTTGATTTCATGACATTCACTCCATTACATCAGATCAACAAGGGAAGGACACCTTGTATTATGCACATATAGTGCTAATATCTGTTAATTTTATACGAACCCCGAGTTGATAATTAAATTTGGTAGCCTTGGGATTTGCAGCGTTCTTGTTGCAATAATGAGGCTCATCACTTTTTTGCGCCATTGCTAGGATGTGTCAACGTATGCATTATTTTTTTCCATAGTTGATTCATTTATTTTAATTTATGCAAAAACAACAAAATGCATTAACAATATTTTAAAAACATGAAATTGAATTTCATTAGCATTCTTACGCAAAAAAATAATTCTCTAACACCAACCCCCCCATTTGATCACGTGATGCAGTAAGAGCCACATCACCATCTACTTTTGCAGCTAGAAGAAGAAGAGGTGGTAGAGAAGATAGAAGAAATGGATGAATATGATAACAATGAAGAAGATCCTCTTGGATTTCCTATTCAAGATATTGATGTCAGTGTTTATATGAAGAACATCCATCCATATTTCCTTCCCAACTTCCATGGTATAAGGTCTAAAGATTGGGAAACCTTTTTCTTTGAATTTGAAATCCTTTGTAGATATTATGGTTACTTACTAAACACTCAAAATTTGAGATTGTTTCCAACAACATTGAAGGATGAAGCTCTTAAACGGTCAAGTTTAGGGACTAATTCAATAAAACCATGGAATGATATGCAAAAGATATTTCTAGAAAAATATAAAGATCATGATAATAAAGAAGAAATTTTTAGAATGAATCAAAAAGAAGACGAGAGCCTTGAGGATCTAATAGAGAGGTTCATGTATAATGTTAAGAGGGAAAAATTACATCATTTAGGATCCGACACACTGAAAACCCTCTTACTTAGAACAATTAGGGATGAGTGGATTGATCTCCTTGATCTCATGAGTAGAGGTGATGTATACCAATTATCATTTGAAGAAATTTCTGAATTATGAAAATACATATCAAGAGGAAGGGAAAGAGTAAGTAAATCAACATCAAGATCGGTAGGTCAAGCTAAACTTGGAAATTTGTTTGATGAATTTAAAACATAAATTCTTAGCAATCTAACTGAACAAATAGAAATGTTAAGAATGCAAGATGTGGAAAAATAAGATGTTGATATTTGTGTTGTCCATGCATAATCACATGCTATTAAATATTTCCCATCATTACGAAGGTTGATGGAAGTTTACCAAGAGGACAATGGAGCAAGTCAAACACCAAAGCAACTATGTTATGTAGCTGTAAGAGGACCATGGAAACTTAGTCAACCTCATATGATGCAAGAACCTAATTTAGAATTTCAAGGTTAAGCACATCCATCTCGAAGTAATTGGAACACACCCTTTCTTTGGCAACCTTTGCCATCTCAACTGTAAAATCAATCTTGGCAACAAGGTTGGTAAGGACCTCATGGAATAAATGCATGATATCCTCAATATTTTCCTCAATATCCTCCATACCCAACTCCATACTTTCCCTACCATCCACCTCCACCTCCACCAAAACCACAACCCCAACCACATCCATCTCAAAAATCCACTCCCACTCAACTACCTATACAACCATTGCCAAACCCACATAAGGAAATAACTCAAGCCAATTACAATTTTGAGGTACAATACTTCCTAACATCTCCTCTTGATCTAAATGGTATTCATTATAACTCAAGAAGAGTATTACAAAAAATATATTCTCTTGATGTCATTGAAGGACAACATTTAGAAAAATAAGATTCAAATGAGAAGACCAAAGAATCATGGGATGCACTTGATGAATAACAGACATCAGAATCAGAGATTGAGAAAGTTCTCTCATGTTTACCATCAAATCCTCCATGTGTTTAAGAGAATAATCATAAAAAAGAGTAAGATTTGAATGTCATGATAGAAGAGGACATAGAAAGAGATACAAATGTGAAAATGGACTAGGGGCATCACAACTATATTGAAATATGGTTCTAGAAAATCATTAAGTTGCAGTAGCACACTTTTATTCAACAATTCCTGATTTCATCTCAATCAAAGAGTTGGTCTCTCATATTAAGGTACATGTCAAAGAATATATTTTGAGCCTACACATGATTTTATCTGTCATCTTGATGTGCACATGGATCCATTGGAAGTATTCCTATACTCGAAATAATTTTTGTTTTCTTCAAGTAGAGTAAGATAGAAAAAAGAAATAAAAAATGGGAAATGAAAAAATAAGAGGAAAAACAAAACCTTAGGTGAAAACCTCCTATGAGGTGCCTGAGATTGGCTCATTGATTGAAAACCTCCATGAGGAAGTGAATGGGTTGGAAAAAGAGAAAAAGAAAAGAACCTAGGTGAAAACCTCCTTTGAGGCACCTAGGAAAACCTACTAGTTGAAAACCCCATTGAGGCAGCTAGTAGGCCTAAAAGAAAAAAAATGAAAAAATGAAAAAATTTCTTTTCTCCATGTATCTCTCTCTGATGAATGTAGGTTCTCTCCAAACTTTTCAAGCAACAAAAATAAGTTAGCTACCAAAAGAAAAGTTGATCAAAACCCTAGTCAAAGAAAGTCAAACTAGGTTCTTTTTTGCTCCTTTGCCCAGATGCTCGAACAGGACCAAGACCATATAAATCCATTACCCTAATCTATTTCCAACATCCACTCACCATTCTGAAGCGTTTTTGATGCATTTTCCTCGTTGTCCTAAAATGCTACAGAAGGGCTCTGTTTTGCTACAGGTGGCCAAAATAGGTAAAGCATAAAATTGTTTTTATCATATCTTTAAAACCATGCATCCATTGGCCAAGTTGTTTAATGGGGATATGAATATGGATGATGGTAACATGCATAAGAAATTTCAACAAATTTCATTGCACATTTTTCGAGAAAGCGACCTCTATCACCTACAACCATTATTAATTTTTCTCGAGATTCATGCATCCATTGGCCAAGATGTTTTATGGGGAGGTGCATAAGGATGATGGAAACGTGATTAAAACATTTCAGGTCAATCTAGTCTACCATTTGAGAGATATGGATAAAACAATTCTGCTACAGGAGGCTGTCCTGAAATGCTATAGGAGGGAACAAAATTGCTATAGGAGGCATATCCAATTGGAGAAAGAGGCCAAAAGGTCATGTATTCTTTATGAAATGTTGACATAGGTCCACCATAACCTCATAATTCATTTTCCACACCACTTTACTTCTTCTCCACTCTCATTTTCATCATTATCAATGAAAAGAACCCATTTTCACCCCTTCTTCCATCCCTTCCACCAAAAAAAGGCCTATGATCCTTGTCAACAGATTAAACATGAATTAGCAATATTTTAAAGAAATAACCTGAAGGAAATTATGATCTTAGTAGGGTCTATGTGACTCCTATAGGAAGATACATAGACCTATAACCGTCTGCACGTCCCCTGTCGGACCATAGCTAGATTCCCAGATCCAGAAATAAACCACCATGGATAATTTGGAGATGATAACTTGGATCCTCAAGCAGCTAAAATAATTATGTTAGTTTTTGCAAGATTCCTTATCACTCAGAAAATAACAACATCAGATCCAAAGAACATCTGCATGAAGGACAAACCTACATCATCAAGCATCAACCAATAAGAGAATATTAAAAAAATACATATCTTTCTCAATAAATTACAGAAGACATTCACACCAACCTTACCTCTTTTTGGAAATGACATATGATCAGCTACAACACTCATGTCAAGAGCATCTCAAGAGTAAAGAAACAAAAACAGAAATAAAACCTAGAGGACCTCCAACAAATTATCACATGTAGCTTCAAGATCATCAAAGGAAACCTCCACAACTACAACAACATCTTGCACAAAATAAAGACACTAATGGTAAGACACAAGTATAAAAATCTCTAACCTAGCCTTAGAACCTATTCTATTTTAAGAAAACATAAAAAATGTGAGAAATAAAGGTCTTTTATAGCTAAATTTAATAGTAGGAAGCCTCGATCTTATCTAGCAAGTCACTTAACTTTTCTCCAAAGGACATCCACACATGTGGGAGATAAATGAGACAAAAGTGAAAAGAAATACTTAAGAAAGTAGGATGTTATCATGGATTTCAAAAAGTATTTGGGGGCCAACTCAGTTAACTCAAAGCACTTTGAGTTTATTTTGCACGCAATGAAAAAAAGAGAAAAAAAAAGAAAAAATAATGGAAAAATTCAATAAAAAAAAAAAAAATAAAAGAATAAAAAGGTGTACCCACCACCTCTTGGTATGCAAGGTGTAGATGCTACAGGATTTAGGTTGGATGCTATTGGAGAAATGAAAATTGCTATAGGAATAAAATATTTTCTACAAGAAGCTAACAGAGTGTTATGGGAAGGAAAATTTCACCCAGAACAACCACTAAATCCTTGGGAAGCAAGGAAATATTCATGGGAAAAGTAAGTAAAAATTTCTTCTCTCCAACATTTGGCACAAGGATTCCAAAATCTCCTCAATCATTGAGAAAAAGTACTCTGCAAATTTACAGTTTGGATTATAGTAAGAGAAAATAGTTGGATTGGTTAAGCATTTGCTTAAGAATATGGTGTGTTGAATAGGCAAAGGGTGCATGTTGTAATTTTTATTTCCTCAACCTTGAAACAAGACAGTCAAAAGTTATTCTTCTACAAAAACCTCCACTACATAGGAACCTACAGGGGCTGTAAAAAGTGCTACAAGAAAGTCATAGGTTGCTACAGGAAGCTTGTTAGTGGACATAATTGTCCTCAAACAAGGAGGAAATAATCATGAGGGAAAGGGTAAGTGCAAATTTTCTCCACCAATACTTGGCATGAAAACCCTTAAAGCTCTCCCAATTATCAAAAGCATAATCTGTAGCTGCAACATAATTAAATATCAATAAGAAAGATCAATGAATTTGTGTCATTAAGGATACAATATCTTGGGTTGCATGTTGAATTCTACCTTCTCCTCAACATCATAATTTGAACATTTATTCTACCTTTGTTTCCATAAACACTCTCAATCTTGTAGTAGAAAAGGGAAACTCCTTGTTTCACATTGGTACAAGTCAACATATACTTTTGAAATACTAAAACCGAGAGGGAGAATTAATGGAATGATGGGAAATTGAGATAAACATAAATCTTATAATCTACAGGTTATGAATGCATATATGAACATAAGCGTTTGAAACTTATCCGAGAATCACCAAGAATGTTTAATGCGTTCTCATAGTAGTTGCAATAACAATTGTTAGCTCATGCATTCATTAACCATTCATCAACTAATAAAAAATATCAAGATCCATAGCTAGAACCATGCTTATAACCAACATATAACCATACCGATAACCATGATGGAACAACCATAAAAGCCACATAATAATAAGTACAAGTACTCATAGAATACAATAGGAAAATAACTCTTATTAACATATACAAAATCCAACCAAGTCAGGGACTTCCATGTACCACCTAACCATATATTGAGCTGAAGCAAATATTTCTTTCATCCAATCACCCTTGTGCCATATTTCAAGCATGAATATGGGACTCAACGCATAAACAATCGGGGCTTACCAGAGATTAATTTGCCTCCACTCTCATGCTCTCGTGATCTCATCAAAATCGATCAAGATATCACATAAGCAAACCAAAACATAAACAGCTAGGGCTTCCTGGAGATTAAACTACCTCCACCCTCAAGCTACCATGATCCCGCCAAGACCAGTCAAGAGATCACTAAGCCCAATACAAGCTTGGATGCCTCATAATTTATTCACCATTACCTTGAGGAACTTCCTTGTCTCCACCCACCTGTTGAGGGCTTCCTAGAGATTAAACCACCTCCATCCCCAACCCTGAGGAATTTTCTTGAGAACACCTCGCCTGGTTCCAAAACCATTCGACAATCCAAAGACCAACCAAATAGAAGAACCCCATGACACCATGACTATTCGGAAATGGAAAGGTAAGATTGAAACCATTGTCACACCCGACAAAGCCCATGCCACTGACAACAAGAGAACCAAATACACAAATGCATATACCACGCATTCAAAAACTAGCTAGGAAATCACACATGCAACCTGTTACCTTCAAGTCTTCTTGCTGAAGCTGCTTGATCCAACCTTCCTTGCTTGTCCTTTGCTTCCCTTTTCCTTCCTTTTCCCTCCTTTGCTTTCCATTGCTTGCTTGCTTGTTTTACCCTCTTGGTGCTCTTCTCTCCTTGAAACTAATTCCAAATCCAAACTGAACCAATTTCTCCTCATGCAAATCTGTGACCTTTCATCTCCCTTTCTCCTATTTTCTTTTATTTTCATAAATAAAATGCAAATTAATGGCTCTTTTCATTTTCCAATTTTCTTAACCATAATAAACCAGAAGTGACACCCACTAGGATGTTCTTCCCAACATTCATCTTGGAATACATGTCCCATGACCTTGGGCATGTTTTTCCTTTATTATCCTTTATTAAATGAAATTTTAGCCCGGGGCCATTATACTTAAGATGTAAGAGTTTTAATATTTCATGCACAATGAGCTTAATACTCAAACATGTGAATGACTTTAATGATTATGCTATGTGCTTCTCGACATGACTTAATAGTACAACATAAGTGCCATGCAATGCCTATTAAACCGCATCCTAAATGCCACAATTAGATCAAACATGATAAAGTTTGATTATGATTATCTAGGGTTTCAAGGGTGCATGAGTGAGGTGGTAATGGAAGAAACCCTAATGCATTTGAATGAATGAGGACCATGGTGGAGTGTGGTTACAAACAAGACACTTGTTAATCATTTAGAATATATCCCATGAAAAAACATAAGACCCATAAATGTGCAAGATGGTCTCAGTTAAAGAGAATGATAAACAAACCCTAATAAAAGGATGCAAGAGTGAGCATTAAAATGATTTCTATTACATTGGAGAATTTGACTGATCTGAACATAGGCATAATGTTTAGGACCTTGAGCAAGCAAGGGGACCCAAAAATTTTGGTGATAGGCCAAAATTTTTGGTGGTGTTGTAGCAGCTACAACATGATGGAGTGTGTGGTATGCCAACATAATAAAGGAGAGAATATCAAGAACCTATGCTCCTTCAACCATTAGTTATACTGAGCCAACATTGGGAATAAGTTTCAATGGATTTTATTACAAGTTTATTCAAATCTGAACAAAAGAGTGTCATTATGGTAGTGGTAGACCGAATGAAAAATTATGCCCACTTTTTTTCCCTTTCTCATCCTCTTAAAGCAAGTATTGTGGTAGAAGCATTCATGGAAACAATAAAAAAGCTACATGGAATACCAAAGATTATTGTAAATGATAGAGATCCAATTTTCACTGGAAATTTTTGGACTGGATTATTTTCTTATTTGGGTACTCAATTGGCTCACATCTCACCTTACCATCCTCAATATCATGGTAAAACTAATGTTGTGAATAAATGTTTAGAAGGATATATATGTTGCTTTGCATTTGATAACAAACAAAATGGGTCAAATGGCTTCCCATGGAAAAATTGTGGTACAACACATCCTTTCATTCTTCATAAAAAATGTCACCATTTATGATACTTTATGGATATCATCCTCCATCCATCACATTACCCTTGAAAGGGATTGTTAAGGCTCAAGAAATAGAGGACCAAATCCAACACCAACAAGAGGTTCTCAAGCTATTGAAGGGAAACTTGGTTATGACACAAAATAGTATGAGACAACAAGCAAATCAACATCACAATGAAATGGAATTTGAAGTGGAGGATTATGTATTTGTAAGGCTACAACCATATAAACAAATGTCCCTCAAACAAAAAAATAAGGACAATAAATTAGCTCTAAGATATTATGGTCCCTATAAGGTGTTGCCGAGGATTGGAAGTATGGCCTACACACTAGAGTTGCCTCCATCTTCACATGTACATTTAGTCTTCCATGTTTCTTTCTTAAAGAATGTCATCGGTGATAATATCCTAGTCCAAACTCGCTTACTAGAGATTAATGAATAAAGGAAAATAACACTAGAACCAAAAACAATTTTGGAAACAATGACTAAGAAGCTGAGAAATCAAGAAATTGAGTACCTCACCAAATGGAAGAACCTACTAGAGGAAAAAGTGCTATGGGAAGATAAGTGTTTCTTGTAGAAACACTTACATATAGTCAAGTTTTGAGGACAACACTTTTTTGAAAGGGAGGTTGTTGTTAAGCCTTATATAAGCTCCATCTTAACCCAAAAAACCCCTTATTAATACCTATATATTGAGTGATTACATTTCTATTGCTATATTGTTATGTAGGATAGAACCTCTCATGGTCACATTTTATTATAATTGTATTCCTTTGTCTCCTATATATACTAAGGAGACGTAGCCTTAGGTACCTTAGTTATTTTCTTGTTCATTATATTTATTGTAAAAGGAGGTTCCCCCCTCGAAGTGCACTATAACTATTGGTTTATTATAATTTCTAATGTGCAAGGATCATAACATTAATTCAAATATGTAACTCCCACTATGCCTTCAATATGTAGCTCTATATGCTCCTACCTATCTAAAAAAACATGACAACTTAGTAATTGAACACGGTTTGCACACACAAGGTAAACACATCCTAGTTAAAAAACACACAAAATACTTGGAGTCAAATTAAAATTTGAGCCCTGATTACATATTACATAGCTTCTCAGGGCTTAGCCACCCTCTTAGACTGATCTACATTGTATTGGCCTCTCCTCGCAACACTCACATGTTTCATATAAATACCAATAAATAAAAAAAACCCTATCATTTACATAATTTGAGGGAATCATGCTCTCCTGCCATGATGTAACTTCTAGAGGCTTCCAAATATTACTTATGATTTACATCATTTGAGGAAATCATGTCCTCTTGGCACATTGCTCCTTCTAGATGTTCCTAAATATTAGATACTATTTGGGGGACGGGGCGAGAGGGGGGGGGGGGGGGGGGGGGGTGTGGGGGGATTATGCTTATGCATCAGTCCCACTCTCATCCTTTTTGTTCATTTAGTCTTCAAGCCACTTGTATTATCCCCCACCCCTTAACTCCCTATGCACACAATTTTTTTATCAGTGGTCAATGACCCCAATGGCTCACGTGTCACCGCTATGATTTGGCAAGGTTCTACCCTTAGTGCTTATTGACGCAAGTTTTATGACCTTTGTCAACAAGGGAGAAGTGACCCATACCATATCTCTTTAAATAGCCCTAGTTGTTTGGTGTGGTCATTATTGATGTGTTTTAAGGCTCTGTTGACCTTTTGGCTCCTCCTCTTACCAAGAAAATACAAGGGCTTAATCCTATTATTATCCTACAGTTAACCTAAAACTACTACTTATGTTAATCTATCTATTTAAGCTAAGGGTTAATGAATCAATTAAAATAAATAACATGTTAGAACATATCATACAAAATATACACAATTATAATACAAAGAATATAAAATCTAGAAAACAACGTAATTGGCGAAAATCTATGTAAAGATGGATGTATATTATGCTAAATGTTTCAGATGCAAAGTACGTCCTAATCCTAAATTAAAAATGCAATTATAAATCTAGTAATATTTATAGTCCTTGATGATATAAAATAAAAGATGAAAACTATGAAAATGTAAGTCTTCAACTCCTTTTAAATAGAGTCAGATCAAACTAGGCTTGTTTAAATAATAAAGCATCAAGAATTACGTCACATGCAATACTAAAAATTAACTAAATAATACTTAGTAATCCGCATGCTCGATTGAATCTAAATGGAAATACTACTATAACTATTTCCTAATATCGAATAATGTTTCAATCATCTATGAGTCACATCAATGAATAAATAATGACATATGAAAACACATTAGAAATAGCTATAGCATGTTAATTTAACTCATCTAAAAGTGACATCCCTTACAATAGAAACTCCTAGAATCAAATAACAAGAATTGGGATTGAAATGATGTCCCAATCAATATCACCCTTAGGATACAAACCACTAAAAGGAGATATAATTGATCATAAACAATTAGAATTAAATTAACAAAATGGAAAGAAACCACTAAAGGGAGATATAATTGATCATAAACAATTAAATTAAATTAACAAAATGGAAAGAAACACAAATTATTCCACTATTGCTTCATAGAATCAAATGGCAACAATTATTCTGTCTCTCAAGACATCAAGAATCAAATCATAAAAATTTGAGAAAAATGAAGTATCAAAATGACTCTCGAAAAGAAAATAATTATAAGCCTAATCAATTGAATCAAACCAAATTAGCCATAAATTAACCATATTTAAATAAAAGTTTTCAATTAAAAATTCTAGTCACCGAAATGTTCTCCAACAATTTTTTCCAATAATATCTCTCCTCAACAACGCTACAACCTTCCAAGTATGTGCATTTTTTCTATACTAGAGATCGATCCCCCTTTTATAATAAACATATTTCTCCCTTGTTAAATTATTACATCATCCAAAAAAAGAAATGAGACAAAGTTCCTTAAAATTAGACTCCATCGATTTTCATATGTGGTAAAAACCAACATAGATCCATCTTAAATATGGATCTAACATGAGTGAGACGGATGTAATTTCTTCACTCGCAATTTTTTTTATGAGCATATATTATTTAAAAATTTTGTATAGTTATTTAATTTTTTTCTTTTTAGATTTTTCTTTTTTATTTTTCTATTTTTACTTTGGCATTTCAACTTTGATGACAGACAGACAAACTTACACATCATACTAGACTAACACATCATAATGAATCGAAAAATAATTCTTTTGGCTTAATTAACTTCCTGAAACAACAAAAATATTAATATAATACTTCCACCTCTTTTTAAGCAACAACCTTCAAATTGATATATTGTTCAAATGTGAGATCTTTTAACTCTAAGCCCTTGCCATTATGACATTTGTATAAAAAAATAAAAAAAATTATCAGCTTACATATATCAAGAGCGATTACAAATCTACGACTATGTATTAATCCTAAACGGAAATATTTTATTACCAATTTAAAAACGATCAAATAAAAAAAGTTTCAAATTAATCATACTCCTATCTGAGCTTATCCAAATATCTTCTCATCATTTTATATATATAAAGGATGGAAATTGATGATTGAGTGGACATTTTATTTAGAACTTGCCACATTATGCAAATCACAAGGTAGATCTCAGATCCCGTTAAAACAAAAATGTGTGATTAATAAAAGGTGACATTTTAATTTATATATATCGTGCACATTTTATGCCAAATATCCATGTGAGTTGATTTCTATGATATAAATTTTCTTAGATATATTATGTATATAAATTTATATGGAGGTAAATTGTATTTCTAAGATCAGGAAAGCAATATAAGTAGCTAAGGCTTATGGAACTAGTTATCAAAGCAAAGCAAAATTATGAATCATGGGAGAGCTTGTGAAGAAGCAAGGACAAATATGGTGGTCAAAAGTGATGAAGCAATAACTCCAAGGATCCATGCATAATTTATGTGTAAAGACATAATCAAACTTTGAAGGAGTAAAAAGCAAAAAAGTTTTATGTGTAAAGACATAATCAAACTTTGAAGGAGTAAAAAGCAAAAAAGTCAAATAAGGATAGGATAACCATTGATCAATAAGTGCCATTAAAAGGGCGAATCTTTTCAAAATTTCTAATGGGGGCCCATCATTTTGAGGAAAAATGTATGGGAGTTGTTGGTACGCCAATAATCCTATGGTGTTAGCCCCACTCACACACATATAATTTTTAAGTTATGTTGCCTATTGGTCCTGGTGACATATACATATATCAGGAAAAAGGACCAATTAGCTAGATTTATGAAATGAGAAGGGAAACTATTGTGCACCAATAACCTAATGTTTATGATTCAAGGAATTGAAGCTTGAACCTCAAATTATGTGATCATGTATAACAAAATTATGTGATCATGTATAACAAAAGGGGCCGACCCATACTGCCAAACTTCTAAGTGTTATCATAGGAGAAATTTTGAGGTAAAAAGTGGGCCTCAAAACAAAAAATGTAAAACCAAAATCAACTTTGTAAGAAACAATAGGATTCAAGATGATGTCAACCATGTAGGATGCTTCACTATTTTTGGAGTAAAAAAGTAAAAAGATTAAAAAAAACTACTCTTTCAACTCATATTTTCAACTTATCTATCTACGGTTTTACTCAATTTTCGAGTAGGAGAACTCGTTGGATGCACGATTTGATTCTTCATCCAACGAGTACCCATGTTACATACTTTCGATGGACCCTGCTACACAAAAAATGAGAAATACATGAAAAAACATTTTTTTTCCATGTATTTCTCATTTTTCATGTAGCAGGGTCCATCGAAAGTATGCAACATGGGTACTCCTTGTATGAGGAATCAAATTCTACATTCGATGCTCTTGCTAGAAATTTGAGTAAAATAGTAGGGAGATAATTTGGAAATACAAGTTAAAAAAGTAGTTTTTTCTTTTTTCCTCTAAAATTTGATGATGTAATATAATCTTATTTTATTATTTCCATTATTGTTTTATAATATTCCTTATGAATCCCATTTTAGACCTCAAAGTTTCTCTAATGGGGCCAAGGGCTTGAATCCCCATATCCCTCAATTTTAGCATGGTGGCCAATGCATAGAACAAGTTGAGTTGTATATTTAATTCATAGGTCATAGGAGTCAACAAGATGAATGCAAACACATAATCTCTCACATCCATCATGAACATAATAATGGACAACATAGTCTTGGCGTGCATTAGAATTTATGGACATAGAAGATATCATTCTATTCATGATTATAATAATGAACTTCTTAGCCTAGGAATCCATTTACATTCATCAACACACCATTTCTTGCACCAGTCATAACATAGCAAGGGATATTATAGTTCATAAGTCAACATGCATGAGTAATTTACACTTATTGTGTGTTTAAAGGTGGTTGGAAATTGAAGGAGGGACTTCAACTCTCCACCAAACCGTGGGCCAACTACACTGTGACCTTTCTTGTCGTTGATTATCCTCAAGCCGGATCCACAGTCTGAAATAATGCTTGCTCAAGGAACTTCACACCAATGGTTTAAATAGGTACTTGGTGATGGATTTCACTATCCAGGTGGTCTATCAATTATCCTTTGATAGTAGGCACCATAGTAATTTACTTACTCTCCTGAGTACATTCACATGGCTTCCTTACTCTCCACCACCAATAGATAGGGTATTATCTACTTTTGGGAGGGTGCTCCTCATGTCATCCTCTCCCACCATGTGTTTTGTTGCATCTCAAAGGACAAAATTCTCTTCCCCTTGCTTGCTCTCTCTCCTAATTTCTGTTTTTTTGTAACTGATGACTGAGAAGCACTCTCTGCTCTTTTACTTGCTTTCCCTCTACCCGTTGATTGTCTTCTCCTTTGCACAAACCTCTTTTTTCCCAAGGTAGTCATCCTTGATTTTTATTTGTAAGGGAGATGGGATGGTCTTGGTCCTCTACCCCGCACTACCCAATCCCATCTCGTAATTTCTAGTCGGCATAAGTGGGTGAATGGATCAACAAATGGTTCAGGAATTTAATGCGGTTGAGTATGGCTTGCTGATGCTCAAGGCACGAAAC
The DNA here is from genome assembly GCA_000404065.3 of Pinus taeda. Taxonomy (NCBI): domain Eukaryota; kingdom Viridiplantae; phylum Streptophyta; class Pinopsida; order Pinales; family Pinaceae; genus Pinus; species Pinus taeda. Next base: position 173,320 of record APFE030272846.1, on the reverse strand, counting down.
ATATTTTTTATCCAATTGTATTTCATAAAAAATCTGTCAGTTAGTGGCTTTCCCAATGTACAGGTGATTCCATTTATTAAATTCATATTGGGTTCATGGCCCTCAAGGCATGCAAGAAAGAAAAAGAATTTTCCCTCATGTTGTGGATATGTAAGGAAGTCCTTACTTCAGTTGTTATTTAATTAATTTTACTGATTAATCGATGTATCAACTAGTTGTGGTTCTCCATGTTGGTATTTCAATCATAATTTCATATTACAAAAACAGGGCTAAGGCGAGGGATGCCACAAAATGGTTGGATTTGTTGCTACCTTGCACCTGCTAGATTCGAAATAATGAAATGGGCACAATACCTATAGGGTGAAATTATGGCCAAGGTCACAATGGCCACAATACTTGTTCCTAGGTAGAAAAATTGATGACTAATTAATTCTCCATGCTAAGCTTTAAGAAAACTAGCCAATAACTATTATTATCAGGGTAATGCATAATTACCCATAATTTTCATCAATAAATCAAGTACAAGTAAACATGTTTGTATGTGTGTATAAATAATCCATAAATGATGATGAACTGATCTCATTGGTTTGAAACGTTGACTTCAAATCTCTCATGTGATGAATCTGAAAAACATTTCTCAATCCATAAATGATTCCTAGAAATCATTATGGGGGCCATAATCTATTAGAATTCATGGAAACAAACCCATTAAACTTTTCAAAAGGAATATGTTATAGCAGTGTTGATACAATACCTCAAAACACAATTAAAAATCTAGAAAGTAATAAAAATTAAAAATTAAAAAGATTTTTTGTCTTTATGGTACTTACAATCTGCTAGATATTCACCCTCAACTTCTCAGCTTCCTTTGCCAATCAAAATGCCTAAAATGTGGCGATGAGACCGTTATAAAAATAACTTCATAGGTAGAAATAATGGTAATAGTAATCAAGGACACTTTGGAGGAAAGTACTTATATAAGAGGAAGTTGAAATTTCAAAGGATAGTTTGTTAGCACAAGAAATGCTTGGCACCTTTGACGATCTATAAATGGGTAAGTAACAAATGAAGCCTCACAAGAAAGTCATCAAAATTCATAAGTCCAAATTGGATTAGTTGGCTTAGGAAGCCTCACAGACATGGTGTGGAGTAGGAGAAGTGGTTTGGAGGGTTTTATAAAGATGAATTAAATTATACTCAAAATGTCTTTGAAATTGCAATGAGGATAAACAATGGGGCCTTGTGTACATGTTTACAATGAAATGAAATGTAAAAAGTAGAAATTAATGTTTTAAACCAACAGACACATCAATCTAAGAAATCCACTACCTAATGTACAATAATACCTCAAATTTATAGGCACACATTAAAAAGTTTCATCAATCTAAGAAGACCATGGGGAAATGTACAATAATACCCCAAAACTGTCATCCAAACATATAACAAATGTGCATTAAAATCCTATCTCAATCCCCCAAAACCCATCAACTTTGCAATAATATTTTCAATCTAGTAATCAACCATTAAAATGTAAAATAAGTAAATGATTTGGATTTATAAAGGGATGATATGAAATACAAATTTAAACAGAACTAAGAGATACAATGAAAGAATATAACTTTAATTAATTTATAACAAGTACCAAAAACTATTGACATGCATAATGGAACAAACTAGCTTGGGTGATGGTAGCTTATCTTTGAGAAGAGATGTGATGGCTACCTACTTTCTGAACTGTCTTACAATGAGGCCTGAAGACCATTTTATCATAAATAAGAAGTGTGAAACCCTAAACCTAGGAGATGAAGCGCCAACAGTTTTGAGCTCCATTGGGATAAGTTGTACTACCAACTTCGCAAGGTCATAAATTTGACAGACGATCTTTGTTTGGCTATCATAATACATCATTTCAAATATCTCCACGAGAAGGTGAAAAAATAATTTGTGAAACAATTTTTGGCACTTTTTTTGTCTCTCCGTTTTCCTAGAAAATGTCTTTTAAGACCTAAAAACAACTCCATAAGTTTAGGACTTGAAAAAACTGCCAAAAATAGAAAGTTGTGCTAGAATTAAGGAAACTAAAAGGAAATAATGTTGGGGGTCCAACTGGAATAGGAGGGTGGCCACCAATATCACCTATATTATTCCTCTCCCCTAGGAAGCAATGGTCCCCATTGCATTGAGTGCCTCCATGAGATGGGGAAACTTTTGCTGAACTTGGTCCATAGTGAGCCACTTGCCTTGGTGTAGGAGTTGGTCAGATTTAGCAACCTGATAAAGTTGGATCCTCTATTGGCGAGTATGATTAATCGGTGTTTCCATGATCTAGTTAGTTGTGGCCTATTCAATGCAATCTGGGTTGAGATTTGTTGGTGTCATCTTCTCAACAATGTCTGATGAGTCCAACAATGGTGGAAAGTATGGCCGAAGGTGGTCCACATTAAACACTGGGTACATGCCATGGAATGGGGGAATATTTAGCTCAAAATATATCATCTACAACCTTGGTGATGGTGTGAGGTCCATATAAGAGTCGTTGAAGCTTCCTATGGGATCTAGTAAACCATTGCTTCTGCAAATGTAACCAAACTTTGTTGCCCACTTGAAACTTGGCACCCGATATTGATCATGATGTTGTTTGTACTTGGCATTGACTTTATCCAGGATATCATGGAATTGCTGGTGGATGTGTTCAATAAATATGGTGGATTTATCAGCTTCAAACTAAACATGTGCATATTCTACCTGTGTAGTCACAAGAGGCATTATGACATCAATGGTTGTGTCTGTATGAAATAAAGAGGTTGGTGATCTGTGTGGATGACCATCTCATTCCCCATAATGTAATGTTTCCATTACCGACAAGCTTGCACAATAGAATACATCTCATTATCATAGGTGGGGTATTTCTAAATTGTATTAGAAAGTGTCTCATTGTGATAGGCCACCGAATTCCCTTGCTGGGTGAAAACTGCACCAATAGCATAGTTGGATGCATTTGTCTCAATTTCAAATGGTTGTTGCAGGTTTGGGAATGTGAGTACTGGTGCAAAGAAAAGGCGGTATTTCATCTCAACGAATGCCCTCTATTGGGACTCAAACTAGGAAAACTTTGCTTTCACTCTGCCCTTGGTAACTTGACTCGAAGGCCAAGGGATATGAGAAAATCCCAACATGAACCTTTGATAAAAATTAGCAAGGCCCAATTTGTTGCGAAGCTCTATTAGAGTGGTTGATGTTGGTCAATCCCGAATGAATTGGATCTTAGTTAGATCCACATGAAAACCTTGTTCATCAATGATGTAACCTAGATATTGGACCTGGCTCATGCCAAATATGCATTTCTATATGTTTGCACATAGTTTGTGTTGCCACAGGGTTCAAAGGACCTACCAAATGTGTTGCAAGTGCTCTTCCCAACTCTTGTTGAAGATGAGGATGTTGTTCAGATCTACAACTACAAACGAGTTGGTGAAGGGTCACAAGGTGTCATGTATCAACCTCATAAACGTTGTAGGTGCATTTTTTAACTCAAAAGGCATGAGCAACCACTCAGAAAGGCCCTTCTTGGATTTGAAGGCAGTCTTCCATACATCTTTGGGTTTGATTGGAACTTGGTGATAACCCGACTTCAAATCGATCTTGCTAAAGTACTTGGCCCCCTTGAGTTGGTCAAGAAGGTCATCAATCTGTGGGATTGGATACTTCTTGACAATGATTTTGTTTAATGCCTGATAATCAATGAAGATTCTCAAGGTCCCATTCTTCTTTTGTACAAGTACAATCAGTCTCCCACAAGGTGAGGAACTTGGTCTTATGTTCCATTTTTGTAGAAGTTCTTGGATCTATCGCTTGATTTCTTCATTTTCCATAATAGAGTGACAATATATCATCCCATTGGGTGGAGGTGCTATGAGAGTCCGATTGATCAAATGATTTACCTGATAGTTCAAAGTTACCCTTGTGGGTGAGGAGAAGATGTCCCTGCATTCTTCCACAAACTTATCTACCTGCTTCTGCTATGTGTAAGAACCCTTCTCGAAGGCCATGGATGTGGGCATTATCTCCCTCCTACTTTGGAAAGAATCAGAAAGAAAACAAATTTCCTAGTCTGGGAGATGATCTTACTGCATTACTTAGCAGAGATCAAAGAGATGGCTGTAAGCAAGGCTATCTACGCTATCTTATAGAGCTTACTGCCCAAAATAATAATAACAGTGCAAGGACTAGACTCATACATAGCAAGAGACTTCCACAAGTATGGTTGGCCTAATAGCACATCACATAATTTGAGAGGAGCAACATCAAACAATACCTCATCCATGAAGGGCTTGACACTGTAGGGAAGGAAACACTGTTGGTTAACGCAGATATCTTGTCCTTGGTGGAGCCACCTAATGGTGTATGGCTGTGAGTGTGGTGTGTTCAGTAGACCCAACCATTAATGACCTCCATTGAGATGAGGTTCTTTTGGCTCCTGCTATCGACAATGAACTACAATGGAGATCCCTTCACTCACATATGTGATTAGAAGAAACACTCCCCTTCCTCTAGATCTTCAGGCTCAATCTTTTGGACCTTGGTGATGGAAATAATGGTGATGGCCTCTACATCGATTATATGGCTCCTTTTGTCATACCCTTTGTCAGGTTCTGACTTGGAGTCAAAACATGCATCTAAATTTGAAGCCTTTAGCCTGGTCACCAGTGAGTGCTTGGCACAATACTCTCTTGTGTTGTGAGTGGGAATCTTGTAAAACTTACGCCAATTTCTTGTGTCCTTATTCATCTCTGTGGTGCTATTATTTTCTTGTGGCTTTGATGGGTTGTCATGGGTCACCCTACCTTGGCTTTGTCATTTGTTCTACAGTTTGGGGGTGCCTTTTCCTTGTTTCATATTTGTAGATCCAACGTGTTGTTTTTTCTATTTAAATTTTTTCTCCATCTTTATAACATATCAGTATGTGGCGCCAAGCAAGGATATTTCCAGGAACTCCATCTCGTCCTAAATGTATTTATGTAGATAGATGCGATACTTGAGTACTAGATGACGCTCATAATATTTGATACCCAACTATGTGCGAAGGCTATGAAAAATATTTGCGAACCCCGACACATCTTAGTCTGTTACCTGCCGCAGTGTGGTCCATATTATGTACTTATTTTCATAGCTCCCGACATGTTAATATTGTTCCTTGATGACGTCTTAGAAAATTTTTTAAGTAGGCGTGGATGAAAACAATGATGGTTCCTTCTCATCCCTCTGCTCACAGTAGGTTTCCCACTAGTCCTTGATGTGGGGGATGGATTTGAGGAGTGTAAAAGTAACATTTTCCTTATTGGAAAAATCATGAACCGGAAAATATCCTTATAGCATATTTAACCATTTATTGACAACATCTATGTCTATGTGGCCTTCAAATATAGGGATATCAAAGTTAACTTGTACCTTGAAGGGGGCAACGCCTTCAAAGTGATTTCTAGATAAGGATGTGTTTCTTGTTGGCATATGTCGAAGGATCTGGGATAAGTTGTCCATGATCTCGTTCCTTTGCAACTCAAGGGCTTCTTCGAGCAACAATTTGATAGGATCTCGTACTCCCCCATCTTTATTTTGTTATACGATGGAAGGTCGTCGGTGTCGACAAGGACGGTCTTGCAAGGGCTCAACCAATTCAAGTCCCAACTCCTTATACTTCGACTTCGTTGGGGACATGCACAAAAAAAACAAAGAAAGAGAAGACCGCTTTGATATCATTTATCCATATTTATGAAGGAACGGAATGAAATACAAATTTAAACAAAACAAAGAGATACAACAAAATAACATAACCTCAGTTAATTAATAACAAGTAATAAAAATTGTTTACATGCAGAATGGAACAAACTAGCTCGGATGATGGTAGTTTATATCCGAGAAAAGATGTGATGGCTACATGCCTTTTGAATTGTCTTACAATGAGGCTCGGAGGCTTTTTTATCATAAAGAAGAAGTGTGAAACCCTAACCCTAAGAGATGAAGTGCCAACGATTTTAGGCTTGCTCCACGAAAAGGTGAAATAAGACTTAGTGAAATAATTTTTGGCACTTTTCTGGTTTCTCCATTTTCTCAGAAAATGTCTTTTAGGACCTTAAAACGGCTCCAGAAGTTTAGGACCAAAAAAACTGCAAAAAATAGAAAGTTGTGCTAGAATCAAGGAAACTGAAAATAAACAATATTGGAGGTCCAAGTGGAATAGCTGGGTGGCCACTAATATCCACCTAGATCAATAAATATAAATGTTTAAAAAAAACAAGTCAATTACTAATAATATAATAACATGTAAAAAATACATGAATTTCCAACTAATATCAATTAATAAATGAACTAATACTATATGCTTGCAAGATGCCACTACAAATATGATAAAACATTGTTATGAGAAATATAAAGTGATCTTCAGCCCAATATAATAGAGATGTTATATTATAATATAATGTCATATAAACATTTTGATTTGGTCA